>CAUYLG010073671.1:0-74718 GCA_963573385.1 Cacajao melanocephalus | reverse complement strand
ACCCATTTTTAGATTGCATTCTAGCCTGGGCAATAGAACAAGAATCCCGTTCTCTCTCCCTCTTTCTCTTCCTCTTTCTTTCTCTCTTACATTCTTTTTTTTTCTTTCTTTCACTCTTTCTTCTTTTCTTTTTCTTTCTTTCAAAAAAATAAAAAGAAAAAAAGAAAAAAAAAGAAAAATCATCTCTTCATTTTCTAAAGTAACTGCTATTAAAACTGATCAACTAAAAAAGCTGCTAAGAAGAAAATTCACTTTGAAAGCCACTGTTTTCAGGACACTTCTGAATAAACCCAGCACTCCTTATTGACAGCTGAAGCTTAGAAATTTGTACACAGTTAAGCCAGAAATACAACTTCCACTGGGTATTATTTTCCTGATTGTTCTGTTCTGTCCATTTTACGATAAACAAAAATAGCAAATTCATTTCTATTTATGTGTGTGTGTATATATATATACATATATAATTTTGTATGCAAATGAATCAATATGTTTTCATTTTCCTCCACCATTTCCATTCCTAAGAAGGAAGGTATCAGGGAGAGAGAGATCGTGGGGCAGAACTTTGAAACCTTCTGATATTAATATCAAAACTGTAATTTTCTTTTCTGAAGCCTGGCAAATCCTATCAAACCGAATTAGAAGTTGTCCCTCATTCTGCCCCCTTGAGTGTAGCCGTAAATTTCCAAACACTAAAAATTATGATGTGAATAAACAGCAATGACTTGAACAATTAATGTTTTTATGTCATTCTCATAATAATGTTCCATACATTAAAGGTCAATGTGGAAGCAACAGCTAAAATTTCCTTCATGATGACATACAGTCAAAGATACCATCTCCTCAATAAAGATCTGCTTCTTCAAAAATAAAAAAAAATCACTCAATTAGGCAAGACCACAATAAGTATTTATGTCTTAAATAAAATATAAAGCACTAATAAAAATCTCCAATTCTTAGGTTTTTATTTTTTTAATGTATTTTAAAATTACTGTTGTTTTGGCCTATAATTCTGTATCTTACTTAAATCTATAAAAGTATGTTCTGAATTCCGATACATATTCCTTTGGAAAAGGAAAATCATTTTCTTCAGTGTGGAAAAAAACTACCCCCCCCCCCCCCCACAGCTAACCAAAGAAAGCCTGGTTCTATCAACACCTGTTCCTCATTGACCAAAGCAAAACCCAAAATCCCGAGGCCCTTTGCATTTATATCCTAATCTATCTTTCCAGATAATACTATTTTCTAAACATTCCTTCAGAACATGAGGTTTTTATACATAATTCTACTACCTAAAAATGTATTTATCCTGCTGGAAAACTCCTTTCCATTCATAAAGAGCTAGTTCAAATGCTACTTCTCCATGAACATTCAAGCATTCCAGACAGGGTTCATGGCTCCTTTCTTTGGGTTCGCCAAATAGTTTGTTCTCTTTACGTTAGCAACTATCTCTTTATATTATAATTTATCTGTACCTATGTCTCTCTTTCCATTATACTTAGTTAATACACAGAAAACGTAGCATAGTGGCAAATGGAAAGTGCTCAAGAAAAAAACTAGTGAATGAACTTAATATGTGAAACCTTTAAAAACGACTGCCCCTGGCAAATTAGATATTTTCAATAAAAAATAACCCTATTTATTTAAGAATCTTAAGCAACCATTGACAAACATCATATAATGTAAAAGAGCCTTGTCTTTAAAAATGTTTATCTTTCTGTGTAGCATTAATTTAAAAGCTGTATGGGAACTGCAAAGAGCATTTCTGGAAACAACTGGGGCACTGTGAATATGGGCTATGTGCTAGGTGCGGTGTGATGATCGTATTGTGGATATGCAGAATGACCTTATTCTCAGGAGTGTATACTGAAGTACTTGGGAAAAGGATCATGATGCCATTTATTTTCAAATGATTCAGAAAAAAAACAGGGTATAAATATAATATAAAGAAAAGGAAAAGGAGATAAAGTAGATGGTAAAATTTTAACTGATGAATCAAGCTGAAAGTATATGATTATGTACTATATTATTCTTTAAATTTTTAAGCTTTAAAATTTTAAAAACAAAATGCTGAAGATAAAAATGTAGATGAAAAATTACATACAGAATGGGTTAAGATATCTGATATGTGTATGAGCGAATATACACATAGACAGGTCAGTGTATGTATATATTTACAAAGCAAAAAAAATTTGGAAAGATACTAGAGTACCTCCCAGAATTTAAGGCTAAGTGGAGTTACTACGCACCAAGAAGCACGCAGAGACTAGGCAGCTCTGAGATCTCAACAAGTTTAAGTCTGACAACCTTCCCTCTGGCATATAGTCACTAAAGTGATGCAGCTACCAAGAGTTCTCAGTTCCTGTAACTGTCTCTCAGCTCCAAATTCCCCTAGTATATTTCTAAAATGAGTACTAGTATTAACTGAACGACATATGAATTTTTAAAAGTCATGAGTATCATCCTGTCTCACTGTCAAATTGATTTCAGTTTTTAAAATCTTGTTTCTATAAATACAAACACAATTTCTCTTACTGAAAAGTTTCTGATTCTGCAAAAGTACCTGATGATTTTAAGATGATCCTTTTGAACTACCATGATATTCTCTCCTATATTTTAAATTGGTTCAATAAATTTTGTAACTATGCAAAGTCAATATACCTCAAATCCACTTTGTAGAAAGAGACAAATAAATGAATATAATTTCATCTCCATTGTTGATAGTTTTTGTTTTCCTGATAATGCTTATCTCAAGGGACCAGATAGCCCAGGAGCCCCAAAGTGAGGAGCAAGCAGGGTTCTGCCGGATTATGGGACCTAGATGATGTAGCTCCTTCTGTTATGATGAATCCTCATTACCACTTCTTAAAACAATAACCATTAAGAATATAGCAATGTGAAAAATTCTCATGATAAAATGCTATTTTAAACTTTTATTTCAACTATAGCTATGTAACACGAAACACAATTTTTTTTCCTAAAGGCCAAATATACCGAAATCTTAATAGTGATGATGTAATAGAATTATGTAATATTTCCTTTCTTTGTTGTTTTTTTCAGAAAAACTCTGTAACATGATTATATTACTTTTACCATTAATTTTTTTTTTAATTAAACAAAAAAAGGATTTCTCAGACCAGATTCATTCATTTATCCCAAAGGTTCAGGTTTGGAAGGAAATGACAATCCTCTCTAGTCCATCCTCCCTATTGATTGTACAGTGTTCTACAAAAACACTTTTTTTAACCCTCCCAATTATTCATGCCACTCCATTGTTCATGCTGTTCCCATTTATTTATAAATCTGAAAAACTGAGTAATGAATTGTTGACGACTATAGCCTCACTGATCTCACTGGTTTAGATACTGGCAAAGAATTTTAAACCAAAGCAAAACTGTACCATACTGCATACTATCAAAATTAAATACTAAACATCAGTCACAGCTTGAATTTGTATAATCAAAACTTCCAACGGACTTCAAATGTTTTATAAAAACTGTCTCATTAATTTTGAACACATTTATTTTGTCAAAAACATCTTCTTTAGAAAATAATAAAAATTCTTCATATTTCACTGTGCTTTCCTCAAATTTGTAACCCATCATGGTCAAGGAATCATGTATTCCAGTTAAGAATATATTCAATACAGTAGAGTTAGTGCCACATATGAACTGTTGAATGATCCTTTACAGGTTCCTGAACTTATGTGTTAATTCCCTGCTTCTAAATAGCAGAAATAATATCTTTTAAGGTAGCCAAAGGTAGCAAATATAAAACATTATGTAAAAAGCAGCAATCATTCTTTCAGAGATTAAAGAAAACATTAGAAAAAAAATTAGCAATATTTTAGCATAAACTGGTTTTATGTGTTGTTTTCTAAAGACCTTGAGGACAAGGGCCATCCTATTTTCAATTTTATTATATTTCACATAAATATCTACTATGGTGCCTTTACTTGGTGGTATCGCACTAACATGAAACTGAAAAACAGAAGTTATACAACCAGTTAACATCTCAATATTAGTGAACTAAATAATAAAATAAAAGAATTAGAATTTGGTTTTTGTGAGTCAGTGAAGTAGCTACTAATGACATAAGCAGGACAAGTTATTTTCCAATATCATAGAGAGCAAATAAAGTGACATACTCAAACCTTTTAAATATTTGAATAGGATGGCCATGGTGGCTCACGCCTGTAATCTCAACATTTTGGGAGTCCAAGGCAGCACATTACCAGAGGTCAGGAGTTCAAGACCAGACTGGCCAACATGAGGAAAACCCATCTCTACTAAAAATACAAAAATTAGCTGGACGTGGTGGTGGGCGTCTGTAATCCCAGCTACTCAGGAGGCTGAGGCAGGAGAATTGCCAGAATGGAGGTTGCAGTGAGCCGAGATTGTGCCATTGCACTACTGTTCTCCCACTATCTGCAACAACTCTTGCTATCTTTAAGCAAAATACATTTCAGCCTAGCTTCTGATTGAATCTTTAAACCAAAACCATTATTACAATTTCAACCTATCACAGACATAAGGCAAATTTTCTTTAAATGTACCCATTTTTAAATCAACAGGAAAGATTCAATAATTCAATTAAACAAAATAGCAAAGAATATGAATAACTTGGAAAAAGAAATACAGATAGCTCAAATATATGAGGAGCACAATGATAACTATCATTATCCTAGTATAGCATTTTTGAGTATTTAATATGAGCTAGATACTGTGTTTTACAAATACTAACTTATTCAATTCTATTTAAATAGGTATTATTACCTACATTTTACAAATGAAAACAGCTTAGACAAATCACACAATAAGTAAATAACTGAGCTAAGATTCAACCCTTAGCAAAATGGTTCTAGAACTAGCACTCCTAAGCACTGTTTTCTTACCTCTTGACCTCACTCAAGTAATGTAAATTATAACTGTGATGAGTCCGGGCACAGAGGCTCATGCCTATAATCCCAGCACTTTGGGAGGCCAAGGTGGGTGATCACCTGAGGTCGGAATTTTGAGATCAGCTGGGCCAACATGGTGAAACCTGTCTCTACTAAAAATACAAAAATTAGCTGGGCGTGGTGGTGCATGCCTGTAATCGCAGCTACTCGGGAACATGAGGCAAGAGAATCGCTTGAACCTGGAAAGTAGAGGTTGCAATGAGCCGAGGTTGCACCACTGCACTCCAGCCTGGGCGACAGAGACTCTCTCTCTCAAAAAATAAATAAAACTGTAATGGGATATCATGATCTCCACGGTATAGAACAATAAGTACTTTGAAAATTACAGTCTGTATGTTATTCTATATGCACTGACTCCTCTAGAAAGGGACACAAGAAATTGGTTACCTCTAGAAAAGTCCACTAGATGGCCAGGGAAAGAGGTGAGAAGACTTACTTTTCACCTCTTTGTAACTTTCTGAAATAATAATAATACTTTGCACGCTCATGTTTATAGCACCTTAACCATTTGACACTTTCATATAAATAAACATTTTTGTTTCCTCAACCACCCTATGGAATAAAGTGAGTGAGTATATCCTTAATAAAGGTACAGCCATCGCTGTGAGGGTGTGATAGTCTACTTAAAAGAAAAAAAAAAACTCAACTTTTAACTTTAGTTCTTAAATGTTATTGAATTGAAAATCTGTTGTTAAATGAAAATATTCTAATAATAATAATAAAATTTAAATCACAGCTCTCTCACCAGAATTCATAAGTTTCCAAAGTTGATCAACCAGGGCTTCATTGCATAAGGGAGACTCCATGTTCTTAGTAAATGGTGGGTTCTTAGTCAACATGTTTAGAATCTTATGCCTGAAAGATTAAAAAAAATTTAAATTTTTGCTGACCATTTACTGACAGACACTATGAGTAGGAGACACCATAAAACATTGAAAAATTATCTGTAGTTCTTCCTTTCTATTTTATCACTTTCTCTCTTAAATCTAGCTTTGTGTTTCTTTACTTTAATTTCAAAAGATATGATGGTATATCATAATATTTATTAAGTGTTTTTTCACTAAAACACTGGTGGTTTGGATAAGAGAGTAATTAAAAAAAAAATTCTGGTGGATTTGGTCTTTCTAAAATCACCTTACTGTGTGATGAGGTCTTCTAAACCCCGACTCCACATAATCCTAACCAATCTTTCCCATCCCACTTTCTAAAATGAACATTCCACTCTGCTCAGATATATGTATAAAGACTGGTCAGTAAGTATAAAAAACTTAACACGGGGCAAAAAGAATCTACATATAGATCAAAAAGTCTATATTTTAGATAATAAAATGTACATATATGTCATTTTGATAGTATATTTGTAAAGTATGGAAATGTGCAGAAGCATTTTAAATATAAAGATTGTAAGAAGTTTTCCATAAAACAATCTGAGATTGAGAAGAGTATCCTAATAAAGGGTAACATTTAAACTCCGCTATTGGGAGTTTTTATCTCATATGAGAGGCTACCTAAACATATTATAAAGTTTTCTGAAAAACAGGGCAATGAAATGAAAACAAAATTTGGAAAAGAAAATATCCACTGCTATGAGTGGAAGACACCATTAAAAGACTAGAGAAAAGAAAGAAAGAAGAAACCTATTGCAATAGTCTAGCATTTAATGAAAGCATAAAAACCAGCTCTAGGACCAAGTCTGAGAAATTACTAAGAGTAACTGCAATGCTTGGATATAAGGGAGGAAGAAAAAAATTGAGTTGTAATTCTTGTGGAGGTGAGCAAAACTTTAAAGAAGGTGAATTGGGAAAATTTTTACATTTAATTGATGGTAGTAAGACACCAAATTGGATCAGTAATTGAGAAGGAGATAGGAGAAAAGTGAAACTGCTAGATTGTAGTATAAATAATTTAACCCCTTTAGGCGGCAATTTAATGTCTATAAAACTAAAAGATGTAGATTCTGTTAACATCCTCTTGTGCTTTGAAATTTAAGACTGTGTGAAATAAGACTACAGAGGGTTATGAGAATACAAGTGAAATCTAATTATAGAGTGCAATTTACAGACAGGTAATATTAAACAGCAATATAAATCTTTATGGATATTTCATATCCATATTTTCATCTTTATATATAAACACAATTCCTATCCCTCAAGCCTCATACTCTATTTGTAAGAGCCAATAAGTATCATAGGTAAATAACATATTTTAAAATGTGAGTAAGTTTGTTCTTTAGAGCATTTTAAGTTGTTATACTTTTAATTTGCTCAACAAAGAAAAGTGAATTTTCTGTCTGACTGCTTTCTAAGTCACTCAAATTACTCTAAATGTCAAGTAAGGCCTGCCTGCTAATAAATTGGTTTTCTTTTTTTTTTTTTGGGCCAAGTGCAGTGGCTCAGGCCTGTAATCCAAGCACTTTGAGAGGCCCAAGGAGGTGGATAACTTGAGTCCAGGAGTTCTAGACCAGTCTGGCCAACATGGTGAAACTCTGGAGTCTCTCTCTGTGGCCCAGGCTGGAGCACCGTGGCGTGATCTCACCTCACTGCAATCTCTGCCTCTGGGTTCAAGCGATTCTCCTCCTTCAGCCTCCTGATTAGCTGAGATTACAGGTGCCCGCCACCACACTTAGTTAATTTTTGTACTTTTAATAGAGATGGGGTTTCACCATGTTGGCCAGGCTGCTCTTGAACTCCTGACCTCAAGTGATCTACCTGCCTCGGGCTCCCAAAGTGCTGAAAAGAAACTTTTTAAAGATGGAGTCTTGCTCTGTTGCCCAGGCTGGAGTGCAGTGTGCAGTGGCATGATCATAGATCACTGCAGCCTTGAACTCCTGCATTCAAGTAATTCTCCCACCTCAGCCTCTCAACATGGGACTCCAGGTATGCACTACTGTGATCAGCTAATATATATATATATATATATATATATATATATATATATTTTTTTTTTTTTTTTTTTTTTTTAACTTTTTGTAGAGACAAGGTCTTGCTTTGTTGCCCATGCTGGTCTCAAACTCCTGGCCTCAAGTGATCCTCCCACCTGGGTCTCCAAAGTGCTGCAATTACAGGCATGAGCCAAAGTACCCAGCCCATAAAATTTTAATGTTATATTCCCTGTTTAAAAAATTTCAAGTCTAATAAAAATGGACACTTTATATGTGATAGAAAGGAATAAATGGGTATATCCCAAACACTGCTCTTAATTACTTTTAAAATGGTGAAATTAATCAATACCAGAGGTTTTATAATTTGGGATATATAAAGAATCCTTCATGTCTATTATAAACTGTTACAAAGGCTTTCTTTAACTTACAATAGAAATCATATATATAATTACAAGGAATATACTTTATTAACAATGTATTTTGAAAATGTCTTTCCAAAGGCAAATCAAATTTGAAAATCAAATTTTAAAAGGACATGAATAAATGCAAAAGATATTCCCATATTTTCAAAAATTTTAAAGAAGTACTTTATGTGTAATCTGAAATTATCCAATTCACTACAGGACTTACAAAATATAATACCATCATAGCACGTAAACTAACCTTACATAGGGTACAGGGTCATTCTGAATCATATTAAGTAGCCATTGCAGTTCTTCATAACTTCTGTCCACTGAAAATAAAAGAAAATGTATTTGTTGTTAATTATAACAAATTAAATAACAAATAATGAGTGACAAGCAAGGAGTTTACATTTAATATTCAGGATTCTGCCTTAGCTGAATTTTCAATGAGAGTTGAAGGTTACAGGCAAGCTCTTATACTTTTATGCAATGGGCCACTTTGCAACTTTTTTAAGTATCAAGCTATATATTAGCACCAAGACATAAAGTTGCATCAAGAATATATTTTTTACTAAGGCTCACACCAATGACAAACATAACATAAATTGTAATTAAGAACCCTAAATTAGAGATGATTAACTGGACAAAAATCTGTTTAAATACAATTGTTTTTCTAGATGCTTAAATGATAGATTTGACACGCAATGCTATCTCAACTGTATTATATGGTATGGTTAAATGCTTTTTTTGCTCAAGTGGTTTCTTCCATTTAAGACTAAAGAAAGTTCTTAACTTTTCAAGCATAATATAAAAGGCAGTTATAAAAATAGTGCTATGAAAATAGTTGACATAAAATGACTAATTAGCTATTTTCATTCACCTTTTCAAACAAGTTTTGCCTTCATAATTTGAAAAACTTTGTCTTTAGAATTTTACTCACAATACTTTTCACTTCTTCCATTTTCTAACTTGAGCATCAATACTTAGATTTACAATTTAACAAAACACGAAGTCTGAAGTCATAGTTCACATTTAGACATGAACAAAAATGAAGCATGGATTCATGTTTCACAATTAAATTACATCTATTAAAGTTTAGCATCCTTTTAGAAATCCTACTAGTATTCTATTTCATTTCAGGTAGTGCTAATTTATAATCTAACTCACATTTATGAGACATTAAACAGCATTCATACATCTGGGGAAAGAAGACTGGCAACAATGACATATTTGGTGGATTTTAAAACTTGTCAAAACAGAAACAGAGATGGGTATAGGGTTACATTTCTTTTTCATGCCAAAAAATTCACTTAATAACAAAATCACTGTTTTCATAATTATTTCTAACAGAAAAGGATATTTTAACCTTCAGTAAAAAGGAAGCAGAAATGACAGTCCTTTCCAAAGTTAGGTAAGCATCTAAGAATATACACATTATAGGCTGGGTGCAGTGGCTCACGCCTATAATCCCAGCACCTGGAAGGCCAAGATGGGTGGACCATGAGGTCAAGCAATCGAGACCATCCTGGCCAACATGGTGAAACTCCATCTCTACTAAAAATATAAAAATTAGCTGGGTGTGGTGCACCTGGGTACTTCGGAGGCTGAGGCAGGAGAATCGCTTCAACCTGGGATGGGGAGGTTGCAGTGAGCCGAGATCACACCACTGCACTCCAGCTTAACCTCCTGGGTGACAGCGAGACTCTGTCTCCAAAAAAAAAAAAAAAAAAAAAAAAAATACACTTTCTTTATTTTCTGACTGTAAACAAGTTTTTTCTACAGAAATTTACCAAAAATTATGAAGACTTGAGTATACTTTCTCCAACTGGACAATGAACCAGTATCTACTGAAGAACTTCTCTCACCCCTTCCTCTCCTTCCACAGTCAGACAAAAGTTTAGCATACTTTAAGTTCTTTACTCCTCTCATATTTTAGTGCTAAAATCTGGAATTTTCCACTTACATTATATTTACATGTTCCTTCTATTTGCATATTATTTTTTAAAAATTATTTTTGAGATATACATTAAATTTTACAAGTTTAACAAATATTTAAGCTTACGTATTTCTCAGGCATAGTTATTCAGCACTAGTTCTTTCATTTCACATTTTCACCAATCTTGAGTTTTTATTTTGACTCACATCCAGTTCAGCTGAAAATTATCTTTGGGAGTTATGTTTTTAAGAATGTTACATAAGAGACACTGCACTAATTCTCTAAGGCTACATGAGCAACAACTTTGGCAAGACAGAAAAACTTGGGTCATAATTTTCCCTAAAAATTACATAGCCATTTGTTCACTGTCTTTTTATGCCTCATATTCTAAAGAATTCAGAGGCCACACTATTCTTTTACCTTGTACAATAATCTGGTTCTGATAGTCCTAGAAACACACATTTTCCTTTAGCCTTAAAAATTAAAATTTCATCGGAAATGACTGTAGGTCTGCTGCATCCACACCCTCCAGGGCATCCTGTTATTTCTTGTATTATTACTTGTCTTCTACCTGCTCTGTTCTTCATGACTTTTTAACATTTCCATCTCTTCCATCTTTCTCCTCTAAATTAAAAAAATATATATATGTATTCTTCTCTTAGCAATACTTTGGCTTTATGTTTTTCCAAATTCATGCCTAATTCCCCTACTGAAGTTTGTGTTTATGTCTAGTCCTCTACTTTCACAGACACAAATTTTTGCACAGCTGTGAGATATTTTCTTGAATCCTTCTTAGACAGTTTCCAAGAATCTTCTATTTCCTAAAATAACATCCAATTAAAGCTACAGGATGAACACCGACTTCTTGGAAAGGCCAAAGATACCTATAATTTTATTCCTTTCCCTCATTTATTAACTGTTATGTGAATTCTACATTTATCAAAGATGATTTCTAAATCAGTGAGTCAAGAATTCAAAATGAAAATATCTGTACTGTACATATATGAAAGCCCCAACAACTAAGACAGGCTTTAAAAAGTAAATATTTCTTTCTAAAATGATATGAGTAGGTATTTCTAAAGTATTACCTTTAGTGTAATCAACAACTGCTTCCAAAGCTGCTATCCTAATGTCCACAAAGTGGCCATATTCAGCATAAGATTTAAAAAGAGCTGGATCACTTGGCACGTGTCCGTTCTTCTGAAGTACCCGTATTGCTCTCAAACAACTAGGGAAAAAAATAAATATGTATGTTAACTACTTTCACTGAAGTATTACGAATTAAATTTTTTTCCTAGGCATTAGAGATTCCTTTACGGCAATAAATTTAAAAACTGAGGTGATTTTAATCGACCTTCAATTCTGTAAGAGTCATGTGCCACATAAAAGACATCTCAGTCAGTGACAAACTGCATATATAATGGTGATCATCTAGTAAACTAAGATTAATTTATCACTGAAGAAAAAATATTTTTAATATATTTAGTGTAGTCTAAGTCCACAGTATTTATTATGTCTACTGTAGTGTATGATAATAATGTCCTACACCTTCACATTCACTCACTACATACTCACTGATAAACCCACAGCACCTTCCAGGCCTGCAACCTCCATTTATGTTATGGTAAGTGTCCTATACATGGCTACCACTGATTATCTTTTATACCATATTTTTACCATACCTTTCACATGTTTGGATGTGTTTAAATATCCAAGTACTTACCGTTGTGTTATCAATTACCTACAGTATTCAGTACAGTAACATGCTGTACAGCTTTATAGCTTAAGAGCAATAGCGCAACATGCTATACCATAAAGCCTAGGTATATAGGCGGCTACACCATCTGGTTTGTATAAGTACACTCTATGACATTTGCATAAACAATAAAATTGCCTAACAACTCATTTCTCAGAACATATCCCTGTTAAGTGACACATAAATATAATATTTTGCAATGATGATAAAAATTCAAAATTAACATCTAAATTCTGTTAAAAGAAAACAAATTCTGGCCAGGCATGGTGGCTCACGCCTGTAATCCCAGCACTTTGGAAAGTCAAGGCGGGTGAATCACCTGAGGTCAGGAGTTTAAGACCAGCCAGACTAACATGGTGAAACCCCATCTCTACTAAAAATACAAAAAATAGCCGGGCGTGGTGGCATGTGCCTGTGATCCCAGCTACTCGGGAGGCTGAGGCAGAAGAATCGCTTGAACCCAGGAGGCGGAGGTTGCAGTGAGCCAAGATTGCACCACTGCACTCCAGCCTGGCGACAGAGCAAGACTCCATCTCAAAAAAAAAAAGAAAAAAAAAAATGAAAATTAGCCATGTGTAGTGACACATGCCTGTAATCCGAGCTACTTGGGAGGCTGAGGTGGGAGAATTGCTTGAACCTGGGAGGCGGAGGGTACATTGAGCTGAGATCACACCACTGTACTCAAGCCTGGGCAACAAGAGTCAAACTCTGTCTCAAAAAAAAAGAAAGAAAGAAAACAAATTCCAAAACTCAAAGTTTCAAGTATTATTATACTTGTAATAAGAATAGTTTTTTTTAAAAAAAAACATTTAGCATAAAATATAAATATTTTCTCCAAATGTTTTAGTAACATAGTTTATTTACTATTTAGAAAGTTAAAACTGTTCATGTTTGAATCAACTTTTAGCAAACTCTTAAACAGGCAGAACTTCTTGATAGCCATATAAAGCTGGCAAAAGTGAGGAGTCATGCCAGATGTGGTGGCTTGCGCCTATAATCCCAGCATTTTGGGAGGCTGAGGCGCGTGGGTCACGAGGTCAGGTTGAGAACAGCCTGGCCAACATGGTGAAAACCTCATCCCTACTAAAATACAAAAAATTAGCCAGGCATGGTGGCACACGCCTGTAATCCCAGCTACTTAGGAGGCTGAGGCTGGAGAATTGTTTGAACCTGGGAGACGGAGGTTGCAGCAAGCCAAGATTGCACCACTGCACTCCAGCCTGGCGACAGAGACTCCATCTCAAAGAAAAAAAAAAGTAGGGGGGAAAGTCATCTTCAGAAAAGGCTAACAATAGAGAATGTTTATATAATATCCAATTAAAAGAATATGCAGACATCAAGCAATGCTTATGAAGAATTTATGACATAAGAAAGTATTTATAATATAAACAATACAAAAACTACATATACAATATAATCTCAAGTAATTAAAAATTTATGTAGTTAGAGAAAAAATTTAGAAGGACATTTTTATAGTTACAAGAACAAATAACTTTAAAGTAAGGAATTAATCATTACCTGACAGTGATGGTATGTCTATAACTCGGAAGCAGTTTCTCCATATTCAAAAATCTGGTGATTTCTTCAAGAATGAGTCGTACGTCAGGATTTAAGTTATCCAAAGTTCTAACTTCATTATTCACACTGACTGCAGGCGTAACAGAGTTGGCCAGGGCATCAATCATTTCTGCACGATAATAGTTATCTGAAAACTAGGCCAAAGAATAATTAAGTGAAGATAACAAAATTAACTCTTCTGATCAAAATTAACAAAATAAAATATACATATAATTAGATAAAATATAATTTATCCCAAAACAGAAGCAAGTCCTCTGGTAAACATTCAACTCCACTCTGCGTACAGTCACTTTGGAAAATAGTAAAAGAGATTCATTATTATCAATGATACATTAGTTTACTGAATAAATACTTACTACTTGTCAGGTACTCTTACAGTAACCTAACCAAATACTTCTAAAAGGAGATCACAGTCCACAAATCTTGCTCTAACACAGTTTCCAATTTGATGCTATACTTTAACATATTAACACATAAACAATGATCACCAGGAATTTGTAGGAAGCATCAAAATAAAAAATAGCAACCAGAACGAAGACCAAAAAAAAAAAAAAAAAACCCCCACAAAAACAAAAACCAACGTGGAAGAAACAGAGAATGCAAGAACAAGAAAACCAGTAGGGAACAAAAAAAAAATTTTTAACTCTCATTAATATTGTCTGAGAAATAATCAATTAAGGTATGCCTTCCAATAGCATAACATTATTTTTTAGCATAACATTATTTTAAAAAGAAAGAAACATGCAGGAAATAAAGATCAAAATTAAATTGGAATATAAAATAGAAAAAAGAAATCTCAAAGTCTTTAGCAAAAAAAAGAAAATAGGAAGGGAAGCCTAAGGAAATTAGAGGGCTAGTGTAGGAGGTTCAAGCCAGAGAAGCAAAGAGAAGGAAGCCATAAGAAAAAAAAAATCCTAATCTATATCCCAGTCAATTCTCATAGAAACAATTTATTGAAAGGTGACCTGGATGTGGCTTGATTTATAGTCAGCAGACAGATGCTCCAGCCTGGGAAACTGAACATGGAGCAAGCAAATGAATTCTATCAGCATGTTGAGAATATTTTGTGCTAATACAAACTGCCAAAGGACTGGAAGAAGAATACCTGCCCCCTTTTGACTTTTATTGTGGAGACAGAAGCTCACATTGACACACATAATGCAGAGTCCCCAAACATTTTTATGTTCAAATACAGGGCAGGAAAAAAGGCACATACAAACAAACACCACCAAAGAAAAAATACCCCCAAAAGTATTCACTATAAAGTTTTGCTTTCAGACCACTGTAATTATTAAAACTTTAATTTCTATAGCTTCTGTTTACTGGAGCCACAGAAAACAATCATGTGACTTTGGGCGAATCTCTTAACTTCTATAAGCCTCAATCTTCTCACATGAAAACAGGGATAATAATAGTATTTAAGGCTGGGTTGGTGGCTCAGGCCTGTAATCCCAGCACTTTGGGAGGCCAAGGTGGGTGGATCACTTGAGGTTAGGAGTTTGAGACCAGCCTGCCCAACATGGTGAAACCCCATCTCTACTAAAAATACAAAAATTAGCCAGGTATGGTGGTGGGCGCCTGTAGTCCCGGCTACTTGGGAGGCTGAGGCACGAGAATTGCTTAAACCTAGGAGACAGAGGCTGTGGTAAGCCAAGATCACACCACTGTACTGCAGCCTGGGTGAGCAAGACTCCATCTCAAATAATATAATAAATAATAGTATTTATTCAGTGGTCTGGTGAGGATATTAGATCATCTATGTTTTGGCATAAGGCATGGAACACACAAGAACTTATTATTAGTGTTACTTGTTACAGTGATTATTTGCATTTATGCTATTCTTAGTATTCTGAGGTACTAAGTCACATAAAACTACTTAATTTACAGCATCTAACTATAAAAACTGATTAGCCTTCTTCCCAAAATGAAAACATCATGAGTCTTATGTTGTCCCACAACAATAGTGAAGTATAAAATGTAATGATCTACCAGTGTGTGCCACATAAAATCATAAATGGTAGCAAGCATAATGGCAATGCTGTAAAGTAACATGGTAATACCAAAAACATCACCACACAAATGGCTGGCAGGGCCTTACAGCACAGTTCCCAGATTATATTTCCTGTGTAATTTTAGACTCTCAATTTCTGTGTCTTACTTTTATTTGTTAAACAAGGGATGACAAATACCTTCAACCACAGGAATAGGCACATTTCTAAGAATTTAAGTAAAATCACTACACAAAGTAGAAAGTAGTAAAGAGGAATTAAATTATATAAATACTCCACAAGAGAACTGACATAACGCATAAAACATCTTCCTCTTCTATTTGAATATAATGTGATTTGCCACCATCCTAAATTCTAATTTCTTCAAGTAAAAGAAATTCATGTGTAGGGGAAAAAAAGGAACATTAAAATTAAGAACACGATAAACCAGCAGACTGGGAAGGAAAGAATCTTACCAAAATGTTTTTCATTAATACATTATTAAAAAAATATGCCTTTTAAATCCAGAAAGCAATAGGTCAGGTGTAACAGTTCTCAAAGGAAATAAAATATCTGGTTACTGAGAGGAAATTTAAATCTAATTTATCTCCACTGTTGTGTTTTTGTTATTATACAATGTGGTAAGTTCTGTGGGCTTTCTGACTAAAGCAGATAAATTAAATACTTCCTAAACAGTAGCCAGATAATGATTGAGAGAGTGACTGTGACACATAGGCACAATTAAATGAATATAGGCATCTAGTACTTATTAAGTGTTCTGGAGACACAGAGATAAGATGACTTCCTTCAAGACAAGAACTATTTTATTTGCAAGCAAAACAAAACGGGGTACAAAGCTGGAGGGTGGGCTGGTACCAAAATGTGTTTGAATGCTGTGCATAAATTCACTTATAAGCACTGGAGTGTTTTTGAAGGCTTTTAAGGAGGGAATTTTTTTAAGGAGGAAGGAAACTCAGGTGAGCTCCATCACAAAGATTACTCTGGTTTAACTATAAAAATATTTTAAGAGGAAAGATACTGGAATATTAAGCTAGGAATGATGATAATGTTGCAACTGCTAATGACAGGCAACATAACCATAGGTAATCCTCTAAGTGCTTTATATATATTAGTGTAATCTCCACA
This sequence comes from Cacajao melanocephalus, assembly GCA_963573385.1. Lineage (NCBI taxonomy): Eukaryota > Metazoa > Chordata > Mammalia > Primates > Pitheciidae > Cacajao > Cacajao melanocephalus. The sequence goes on along the minus strand of CAUYLG010073671.1, from coordinate 58,072 downwards.
AAAACCCTTTGAGATAGAGGTACTATTACTAACACCCTTTTTCTTAATAGATGAAGAAACTAAGACACTGAGATTAAGTAATGTGCTCAAGGTGACACAGCTTTTTCAGGAGTCCAGGAAAGAAGAAAGGCCTGAACTAGGACACTGAAACAGAAAAGATGACGCGGGTGTCATCACAGCTACTGAGAGGAAGATTCAAGTCTCATGCTTGATGACATACACTACAACTATGATATTAAATTCAATTTAACTTCACAAGTAAATTCTTTTTTTTTATAACTTTATCTCAGCTACCTACTTACTGATTTAGGAATCTATTGTAATGAACTATTTCTATGTTTCTTAATATTATCCACACACATCAGTGGTTCTCAACACAATTCTGCCCCTCAGACTTTCTGGCAATGTCTAGAGAGATTTCTGGATATCATAACTGAGGTATGGCGTGCTAAGAGCATTTAATGGGGAGAGGCCAGGGATACTGCTGAACACGCTGCTGTGCATGGGACAGCCCCACAACAAGGAATCACCCAATCCAAAATGTTGGAAGTGCCATGGTTGAGAAAATCTGTTATACATGAAAGGGTATGAATATTTTACATCATAAACCTACAGCATGAAGAAGGTTGGACAGTCTATGGAAGTTTTGCTTATCAGTAAAGACTTACGGTGGCTCACACCTGTAATCCCAGCACTTTGGGTGGCTGAGGTAGGCGGATCACTTGAGTTCAGGAGTCCGAAACTAGTCTGGCCAACACAGTGAAACCCTGTCTCCACTAAACATACAAAAATTAGCTGAGTGTGGTGGTGAGTACCAGTAATCCCACCTACTTGGGACGCTGAGGCAGGAGAATTACTTGAACCCAGGAGGCAAAGGCTGCAGTGGGCCGAGATCACACCACTGCCCTCCAGCCTAGACCACTGAGCAAGACTCTGTCTCAAAAAAACGGCAAAAAGTTATTGATGGAAGATACATGATATACGCAGGTATACAGTAACCGCTTCTGGAAAAGTTTACAAATAGGGTAGAAAAGGGCTCTCAGAATCATTAAAAAAGTGTCACACATGCTTTCTGATTTACACATACACACATATGTGCACACACCTGCACATATCTTCTGATTCAGTAAGCCTCCACAAATTTAATGCATATGAGACAGAACTCAGAGCCACTGCCAACAGGGGGATAAGCGGGACTAGCTTCCAATCTCATCCATTCTTGTAACATAACTTTGTGGAGGAAAAGTATCTAAAATGAAATAAAAATACAGAAATAGTGATATAAAACAGTAACACTGAGGTTGTGGTTCTAGCTGGCTGATTAGAAGCAGCTAGTGGACGCCTCTCTCACAGAGAGTAATCAAAGTAGCAAGTAAAAATGAACAATTCAATTATAACATCTAAGAGGGCAGGCTAGAATTCATCAGAGCAATGGAGTCATGGAAAGCAGAAGTGAGCAAAGCCGGGCAGCCGGTTGAACCAGGTAAGTGTGGAGCTGGAAGAAGCTCCCTAATGTGGGGAAGGGGTGAGTGAGTGAGAGATCCTTGAGGCTCCCATTTCCACTACGAACTTTTACAATCCTAGCCGCAGGGAGCTGAGCCCTCTTGGCCCCTCAGGCTTCCAGTCTAATACACAGAGCTGCCTGGAGACTGTGTAGAGACACTGCGGGAGTCTACGTGGAATCCCACAGGCTTTGGTCCCTGAGCAGTCAGGGGCCAGCTGCTACTGTCCCACCAGGGAAGGAGCAGGCAGGCCCAGCATTTTCGCACAACCCAAAGACAGATACGGCAGCCACAGTACAGAGGAGGATGCAGATTGCAGAAGGAAGAACAATGGTCTTCCTCAGCTACTGTTTGCTAAACAGGTTCTACTTCTTCAGCACTGGGTCCACAGCGCAGCTGCCCTGCCCCTGCATGTATATTTTGGCTGTGGCCCTGTGTTGTGAGAGCCCAGCCCCAAGAAGCCAGGGACCTGCCCTTCGGCTCCTGCAGGAGCAGTTGTCACCACCACAGGTCACTACAGATGCCACCCTGCCACCTCAAGGCCAGGGAGAGAGGGGGAGGCTGAGCACGTTTACATGTCCCCGACAGCGAAATACACCACCACTCCTCTAAGAGGGAAGAGCAAGCAGGCCACACATCCCATAGCTGCCAGCCTCTATAAGCTCCAGCTGAGGGCGTCTGCCTTCCTCAGAGAAAGAACAGCAGCATGGCCGCCCTGCTCCCACTAAACTGTTTCAGCTGCCAGCTGGAGACCTTCTGAGAGCCCACGCTGACAGGCCCATGATCAACCCTAGAGTTCCCACCACCTGCGTGTTCTGCCACAACTCAGCTGTTGCTACCTGAGGATTCCCATACACCATCGAGCAGGCCATTTACAGGCTCTTGGCTTGGAGGTTTGCCTCGTCCAGTCCACTGCCTCCAGCTTTGTATTCCTGTACCATGAAGGTGCATCAGTAACTTTTCTCTTCCTTTAACACACTGCATTCTCACACGTCTTGTACTTTCGTTAATGTTGTGTTCTTATCCCCAGGGCACCTTTCTCCTTCCTAAACCTATTGAAAAACTCCTTATTTTTCCTCTTGGTATTGATTTTTAATTTTATTCCACTGTTGTATGAGAAGATACTTGATATGATTTTGATTTTTTTTAATGTACTGAGATTTGCTTTCTGGCCAAGCATATGGTCAATTTGGGGGAACGTTCCACGTGCAGATGAGAAATATATATTCTGCAGTTGTTGGGTAGAATGGTCTGTAAATGTCTATCACGTCCATCAGGTCTGAGCTCAGGCTGACCCAGCCAGCTGACAGCACCACAGCTGACACCCACCTGCATGTGCCAAAAGATGGAGCCCCTCCTCCTCTCTGCTTGCAGCAGCAGCATGACCACAATGGAGAACAGGCAAGCCACAAAGCTGTGTTTATTGGGCCGAGTGAGTTCCAGCGTGAAACCACTCCAGTGGAGAACCAGGGGAGAAGTGTCTTCTGCGGCTCTCGGTTACCCTGTGGCCTGGAGATAGACGACAGCGTGCATCTGCACGGCGAGTCAGGAGCCCCACTACAGGAGTGTGACAGGGAAAGAGATCATGCTTCTGCCTAAGACTTGGAGCTAGTGCAGCCCCCTACACAGAGACTTCAGTGCATTTCACTAGGAGCTCCACCAGCCACCTCCATCAGGGCTGAAACAAAAAGAGAGTACCACGCAGTAAACAAAGATCAAGTACATAGCCATCTGCTTTTACCACAGCTGGCTCTTACCTGTAAGCACCACCTACTGGCCGGTAGGCTGAACTGCACAACCCAATACAAACCCTGATAACAGCGCTACAGAAGCACAGCCAAAAAAAGACCCTTCCCAATATACTTTACAGTCACACCCTCAAGGTGGGAGGGGAGGGGGAATCCCACCCAAATGAAAGTAAATAAGATGAGAAAGAATGAGCACAACTCCAGCACCACGAAGAAACAGAATGTTGTGACACAGTAGCTCTCGTATCATTGGATCCTAACATAAAGAATTCAAAATATGGATTGCATGGAAGCCCAATGAGACACAAGAGAAAGCTGAAAACCAACACAAATAAACCAAAAAATAATTCAGGAGATGAAAGACCAGATAGTCGTATTTTTAAAAAAGCAACAAATAGAACTTCCGGAAATGAAAAATTCACTTAAAGAATTTCAAAACACAAAGTTTTAACAACATACTAGACCAAGAAGAAGAAAGAATTTCAGAGCTTGAAGACTGGTCTTTTGAATTAACCCAGTCAGAAAAAAAATTTTTTTTTAATGAACAAAGTCTTCAAGAAATATGGGATATGTAAAGAGACCAAACCTATAACTTACAGGCAGACCTGAGGCAGAAAAAAAAAGTAAGAAATTTGGAAAGCATATTTGAAGAAATAATTCAGGAAAATTTCCCCCATCTCCCTACAGAGATAGATATCCAGATACAAAAAAATCCAGATAACAACTGGGAGATAACTACACAAGACAAACGTCACAAAAGCATATAGCGGCTAGACTACCCAAGGTCAACATAAAAGAATAAATCTTAAAAGCAGCTAGAGAAGCGTCAAACCGCCTATAAAGAAAATCCCGTCAGACTTCTCAGCAGAAACCATACAAGCTGGAAGAGATTGAGGGTCTATTTTTCGCCTTTTAAAAGAAAAAAAAATGCCAGCCAAGAATTTTATATCCTGCCAAAGCAAGCTTCATAAATGATGATTAAAGGATGAAAAAAATGATATAAAGCCTTTCCCAGACAAGCTCCTTCCTCAGCGAAAGAACAGCAGCATGGCTGCCCTGCTCCCACTAAACTGTTTCAGCTGCCAGCTGGAGACCTTCTGAGAGCCCACGCTGACAGGCGTATGATCAACCCTGGGGTTCCCACCACCTGAGTGTTCTGCCACAACTCAGCTGTTGCTACCTGAGGATTCCCATACACGATTGAGCAGGCCATTTACAGGCTCTTGGCTTGGAGGTTTGCCTTGTCCAGTCCACTGCCTCCAGCTTTGTACCCCTTTACCATGAAGGTGCATCAGTAACTTTTCTATTCCTTTAACACACTGCCTTCTCATGCATCTTGTACTTTCGTTAATGTTGTGTTCTTATCCCCAGGGCACCTTTCTCCTTCCTCTACCTATTGAAAAACTCCTTATTTTTGACAAGCAAATCGAAGGGAATCCATCACCACTAGACCAGACCTATAATAAACGCTCAAAGGAATTCAAAACACAGAAATGAAAGGATGACACTCACCAGCATAAACACACATGCAAGCAGAAAGCTCACAGATCCTGTAATTACACAAATTAACTCTCCAAGGCAACTACCTATGACACTATGACAGGAAGAAAGCCTCACATTTCAATATTAACCTTGAACAGAAATGTCTTAAATGCTCCACTTAAAAGATATAGAGTGGCTGCACATGGTGGCTAACGTCTGTAATCCTACCACTTTGGGAGCCTGAGGCAGGTGAACTGCCTGAGCTCAGGAGTTCAAGACCAGCCTGGGCAACACAGTGAAACCCTGTCTCTACTAAAATACAAAAAATTAGCTAGTCATGGCAGTGTGCGCCTGTAGTCCTAGCTACTCAAAAGGCTGAGGCAGGAGAATTGCTTGAATCTGGGAGGCGGAGGTTGCAATGAGCCAAGATTGTGCCACTGCACTCTAGCCTGGGTGACAGAGCGTGACTACACTTCTAAAAAACAAAAGATATAGAGTGGCATGTTGGATAAAAAACAAGACACTACCATCTATTGCCTAGAAGAGACACCCTTAATGACAAAAGATACCTACAGACTCTAAAGGGATGGAAAAAGATATACTATGCAAATGAAAAATAAAAGCAAGCAGAAGTAGTAGTCATTTTTTTCCTTTTTATGGGACAGGTTCTCGCTCTGAGCCTAGGATGGAGTGCCACGGTGCAACCTCGGCTCACTGCAATCTCCCCCTCCTGGGTTCAAGCAATTCTTCCACCTCATTCTCCTGAGTAGTTGGAATTATAGGCATGCACCACCATGCCTGGCTAATTTTTGTATTTTTAATAGAATGAGGTTTCACCATGTTTGACAGGCTGATCTCGTACTCCTGACTTCAAGTAATCTGTCCTCTTTGATCTCCTTTCACCTCATCAATTTACAGCTCTAGAACCTAGATTCAGCCTTTCTCAGGCAGCCTTTTCTGGCTTCCTCATCCTTAATTTGGGTTAATCCTTCCAAGCACTTCCTGAGCAGGTTAATTAACCTAATGTCATAATACTTACCTCATTAAAAAATACTGTTCTTTTGTATGTTTCTTTCACCATAGATTAAGTAACTGGAAAGATCATAAGTTATTTATCTCAGTATCATCAAAACCTAGTATTGGCTGGGCGCAGCGGGTCACACCTGTAATCCCAACCCTTTGGGAGTCTGAAGCGGGCCGATCACAAGGTCAGGAGTTCGAGACCAGCCTGGCCAATATGGTGAAACCTCATCTCTACTAAAAATACAAAAATTAGCTGGGTGTGGTGGTATGGGCCCGTAGTCCCAGCTACTTGGGAGGCCGAGGCAGAAGAATCGCTTGAACCTGGGAGGTGGAGGTTGCAGTGAGCCGAGATGGCACCAGAGCACTCCAGCCTGGGTGACAGAGTGAGGTTCCATCTCAAAAAAATAAAAAAAGAAAAAGAAAAAAAACAAAGGTTGCTTGCTGAAAAAACTTTAATGCGGTCCTGAAATTAAGAACTTTTAAGGGAAACAATGAGAAATATAGCCAGTTATACCATCCATCAGATAAAATTTCCCTGGAAACTACTTAGCCACCTATGTATTGAGTGAAATAAAACACTAGATAACTTATTTTAATTTAGTGTTACTAGTTTTAGTTACCAGTTGTTTTATTATTCTAGTTTACTGTTAAATTACATGAAAATCTGAGCCATTTGAGCAGAAGAATAATGAAAGAATAGAAAGCACATGCTTCCTAAATTTGGTATGCATAGATGAGCTTACTACTCATTAAAAAAGGTTGGACTGGCCGGGCGCGATGGCTCACGCCTATAATCCCAGCACTCTGGGAGGCCGAGGCAGACAGATCACGAGTTCAGGAGTTCAAGACCAGCCTGGCTAACATGGTGAAACCCTGTCTCTACTAAAAATACAAAATTAGCCCGGCGTGGTGGCGCATGCCTGTAATCCCAGCTACTCGGGAGGCTGAGGCTGGAGAGTCGCTTGAACCTGAGAGGTGAAGGTTGAGGTGATCCAAGAAAAAAAAGGGTTGACCTATCATGACAAAGGCAACTAAAAGATAACCTTGGACTCCTATGTCTCTCAGATGCCTTATTCTGGGAGAGACCAATGATCATAGAGCCTATCAGAGATGAAGTCAAGGGTATTAAAAGATGGCAAGAAAAAAATGAATTAATGTATTTTTTTGAATGTTAATTTTTAAAGGTGTCTTTAAGTTCAAATTATTTGAATGTTACTTAAACTAAAGAGGCAGTACTGTTTTTATTATCATTAAAAATAGTCATCTTTTAATAAACATGCCTGTGACTTTTTTTTTTTTTTTTACTGTTGTAATGTTTTGTTAAAAGTTTCATCAATTTGACTTATTCTAACACTTACTTGTGTCTTTGTATGTGCTGTTCCTTCTGTCTAGAACGATATTCCTAGACTGGTCTTATTCATATTCTGGGAAAATCCTATTCACCTTTATGACTCAGTTTGAGGGTCAAAAATTCCCTCAATCTCCCGCTACGTCCTTCAAAGTAGACACTATAGCTGACCCTCTCTCTGTGTATGTGGGTTCCATATCCATGGATTCTGCATCTGTGAATTCTACCAACCTCAGATCAAAAATATTTGGGGGAAGAAAAAGGAAGGTTGTGCCTGTACTGAACGTGTACGGACTTTTTTCCTTGTCATTATTTGCTAAACAATACAGTATTAACAACGGTATATATGGTATTTATGTTGTATTAGGTATTATAAGTAATCTATAGATGATTAAAAGTATATGAGGGAATGTGAATAGGTTATATGCAAATATTAAACCATTTATATAAGGGACTTCAACATTTGTAGATTTTGGTACCCAGGAAGGGGTCCTGGAACCCATCTCCCATTAATATTGAGAGATGACTATACTTTGCATTCCCCTAGGCAATCATAAATACTTCCACTGTATCAATTATCACATGTGACTGTTAACTGTTTACTTGTCTGATTTCCCTATTAAGTTGTGTCCTTGACGGTGCAAAATCAGACTAATATAAAGCAGCTGTTTAATGAAAAAATAAAGTTCATTAAGACACCAACTATCTTTTTATTCCAGTTAACATGGGACACTGTCTAGCACAGCGTATATTCTTAAAAACATTTGCTGACTGTTGGACTAATAACAAGCAGGATGAAATAATTCTGAAGCATGACATCCAATTGCTATTTGCTAAATAAATGAATGAAGACACAATGGTAAAGAAAAGAAAAAAGCAAAAGGTAAAATAAATCAACAAAAAAGTTAATCCCAATCGAGAACTCTTTTCTAGGTATCACTAGGTGAACAAAAAATAAATCAATATGAATAAAATTGTGCTGTCAGATTTTACCAAGTTTTAGCTGGCACCCCCAAATTTGATGCACTACACTCTCCACACTACAAGAGGTTTGAAGAACATTTAAAAACTAATCCTTGTTTTTATCCACTGGTTATTCTAATAAATCATGTTTATATGCCTCTATCTCTAGAAATTTCAAGTACCATCAACTCAACGATGACTTTTATAGACTAAATACTTATTTAGAAACAAAATATCCCTGGGTAGTTTTATAATATTCATTAAGAAAATTACCTTGCCTTTCTAAGAAAACTGTCATAGACGATAAAAAGATAAAAGTACCTCACCTTATTTTTCCTGTTGTCATTGTACTTGATTAAGTCTAAAATGAATGTTAAGACTTCTTTAGGACAAAGATTATGAACATCTCTTAATAAAGCCATCGCAACTGGCATAGTCTACAAAAGAAAAAAAAAGAACTTTTAAAAGCACATAACCCAACTTTCTGTTACTACAATTCATTGAACTATATATAGAAAAGGGTTACTTTTGGGCTGAAATAGGTATCTGGATAGAGCCTAACACCCCCATACCCCAACCCCTCCCACTGACAACATATCTCAAAGCATTCTAACATAGGAGAAGACCTGGACAGGAAACCAAGGGAAGAGTTGCATGACTGTACACCAATCTGCAGGCTATCTGCCTTGGCCCTCATTTGCTGGAGGAAATATATGTAATATAAATTATGTAAATTCACTTCTATGCGATACAGTGGAGAAGGCATAGATTTTAGAATTACATCTGTGTGATACAGTGGAAAAGGTACACATTTTAGCATTAGAGGGACCACTATTCAACTCCTAAGCTCTACTACCTTCTGTGCTGGTTGCCTTTAGCTAGTGGCCTACTGAGTATGAACCTCATTTCCTCAAAACCATTTTCAGGATTAAATGATAGTCATAGGTGGAGTCAATCTTCAGTCTTAGAACAAATTGATTCTCCCAACACCTAATCCTCATGGAACACCCAATCCTCAACCTAAGGAAAAAAATGGTAAATTATCTGAAATCCAGCCTAACTTTTCCCTTTCCAAATTTTCATAGGCAACATTTTTGAGAAAGTAGAAACATGACTTACACACACTGGTTAACTCTATCAGTAAAACAAAGTGAATTCAATTCTAGGCAGAACTAGAGATGAAAAGACATCTTAGTCCTGAGCACATGGAGAGATATGGATTAACCCGTCTTTTTACTCAAAATAACCATACCCTCTAAAATGGTCAGCAAGAAAGATGGCTCATTTTCTTGCTTGAAGAAGCAGAGATAACAGGAGCAACAACAGTCAGTGTTAGTGCTGTAGGAACAACTGAGGGAAAGGCTCTTTTCCATAGAAATATCCATCCTATGCCTTTTCTGCCCTTTGAGACTCAAGTTTCATTTAGGCACCAACCTCTCTCTCCTGTCCACTAGAAGTATTATCAGAAAGGTGAACTGGTATAAAAGCACTGACTTTCCAATTTTTATTGACAGTAACAGGAAAAAATACATCTTAACACACATACACACTTTAGATGTAACATATACAAATTTAAAAGTAAACCCCAAACACCATATACTGAATACTACCCATTCTGTTTCCTTTTATTAAAAAAACAAAAAACAAAAAACAAAAGCTACACTGATTTTGGTCAGGTGCGGTGGCTCACGCCTGTAATCCCAGCACTTTGGGAGGCCGAGGTGGGTGGATCACCTAAGGTCGGGAGTTCAAGACCAGCCTGACCAACATGGAGAAACCCTGTCTCTACAAAAAATACAAAATTAGCTGGGCATGGTGGCACACACCTGTAATCCCAGCTACTCAGGAGGCTAAGGCAGGAGAATCACTTGAACCTGGGAGGTGGAGGTTGCAATGAGCTGAGATTGTGCCACTACACTCCAGACTGGGAAACAAGAATGAAACTTCATCTCAAAAAAAAGAAAAAAAACACTACACTGATCTCATGATCTCATGACCTCTTCCACTAATGGTTCATAACTCCAATTTGAAACATTGACCTAAGGTACATGAAAGCACAGTGGCATCATGAGACAGATACATCAGGTGGACACAGAAATTAACTTGCTTCCGTATCATAAATTCTTGAAATGGTAATACAGAGCAGTTCTTAAAAATAAAATTATAGGATGCCACAGACTTCTTTGATCATACCATTACTACCTTTTCCAAAACCTGGATCATCCAGCTGCTGATTAGATTTACTATAAATACATCCTGACTTCTACTCTCAAAAGGCACCCCAATACTGCTGTGCAATCATTCTTCTTTTCCCTCTATCATAAATAAATTTCAACTTGCCTAACATTCCCCTCGACATCTTTCACTTGTTTTCAATCTGTATTCCACCTACCTCAAAAAAAGGAATGTTCTTATCTTTTCTAAAATGTTCTTCCTTACTTTGCCCCACCCTCTAACACTTCCAGAACTTGCTCAACCTTCTCTATTTACCTTCTCCCCTTGACTATTCCATCTCTCCCTCTCCACTGGGTCTTTTCCCTGTGTCATATATGCCTCAAGTTTCTTCTTCATCTGTATAAAACAAAACCAAAAAGTCCTTTTCTCAACCTTGCTTCAACCTCAGCATAGTATCCTTTCTTGTATCTTTGAGTAAAATCATGAAAGAATAGGCTTCATTAGTTTTCTCTAAGGAAAAAATGGTAAATTATCTGAAATCCAGCCTAACTTTTCCCTTTCCAAATTTTCAGAGGCAACATTTTTAAGGAAGTAGAAACATGACTTACACATACTGGTTAACTCTATCAGTAAAACAAAGCAAATTAAATTCTAGGCAGAACTAGAGATGAACAGACATCTTAGTCCCTAGCACATGGGGAAATATGGACTAACTCCTCTTCTTACTCAAAATAACTATACCCCCTAAAATGGTCAGAAAGGAGGATGGCTCTCTACTTCTAGTAGAACTACTATTAGAGAGTTCTCTCTACTTCAACTTCACTCTTCCTTTCTAGTTCAATCTAGATAATCTAATCTCCACCTTATTATAAAATTACTCAAAAGACTATATGAATGATACTCAAATTGCCCAAATGCTGACCATCCTGGCATTCCCATATCCTTTCCTAAAACGACGACTCTAACCATACTACAGCACACCACCACTTTCTGAAAATTCCAACTGTAGAAAACTTATCATAAGTGTAGTATAAAACAATTTACATACTTGATCTTAATTCTAAAAAAGGTAACTTACAACTGAGTAAACTGAGGTGTAGAAGGTTAAGAAACCTGTGCATGTGAAAACTGCTAGTGAGTAGTGGATTGGGACTAAAACTAGAGCTCTATACTGCTTTGTCTCTGTCTCAGATGTGCTGTCCACATTCTGGAACTGATGACAGAAGTGTTTACTCACTTCTCCATCCCCCCTGTAATCAACCAAAAAGGCAAATTAAACATTTCTGTCCACTTTAATATTAACGTGGCCAGTGAGTTACTTGCACACAGATCATAAAATCTATAATCACTTAATCAAACTTTGGAAAAAAGTTTAAAAGCAAAAAAAAGAACAGAGGCAAAGAAAGTAAACACACCTATTATTTGAACAGTCTCCAATTTAAACTAAGACGTATAAAAACCACAAGAAAATTAGAAAGTAAACTGTACCTTCTGTAGAAAATAACTTTGAAAGCTCATAAAGTTGTTTGTTTTCACAATGTTTGGACAACTTTTACAACAAAACATCCTAGTAAAGAGTGACTTCATGGCTGGTGGTCCTGTCCATGTGCTCACCATTGAATTTGCAATCTGCAAATAATTAAAAACCAAGTCATTTCTATTACCAATGCAAACATACTTTAAAATAAAACAGCTTCTTAAAAGTTATCAATACTATAACGGGATTGGTTTTTCAACAACTTTAATTCTCAGAAATTTAAAACAATGTAGCATTTTATCACCATTTCCAAGAAACTATACAAACTCACCCTGCAAAAAAACTCTTTTTTTGGCCAGGTCCCATGGCTCATGCCTGTAATCCCGGCACTTTGGGAGGCCATGGAGGGCGGATTATCTGAAGTTGAGAGTTCAAGACCAGCCTGACCAACATGGTGAAACCCTGTCTCTACAAAAATACAAAAAAATTTAGCCGGGCATGACGGTGGGTGCCTGTAATACCAGCTACTTGGGAGCCTGAGGTGGGGGAATTGCTTGAACCCAGGACGGGGAGGTGTCAGTGAGCTGACATGGCACTACTGCACTCCAGCCTGGGTGACAGGGAGACTACATCTCAAAAAAAAAAAAAATTCATTTTTCTTTTAATTTTTTGGAGATGGAGTCGCGTTCTGTTGCCCAGGCTAAAGCGCAGTGGTGTGATCCTGGATCACTGCAACCTCTGCCTCCTGAGCTCCAGCGATTCTCCTACCTCAGCCTCCTGAGTAGCTGGGACTACAGGTGGGCACCACCACACCTGAGTAATTTTTGTATTTTCAGTAGAGATGTGTTTCACCATGTTGGCCAGGCTGGTCTTGAACTCCTACCTCGGCGGGCAGATGTTGAGATTACAGGCATGAGATACTGCACCCAGCCAAAAAAATTTTTACATATAATTATTTTCTACAAGTTAATTTCTAAATGACAGTATTAAGTTTTAGGAAAATATGTATGCAAAAAACTTATATTTTGAATAGTTTGTCTTTATTCATTTAGGCAGATATAATTCTAATATTTTAAACTTATCAGACAGAAACATCACCACGAATTTTAAACAAGATTTTTCAATCTACCCTAACTGAACAAGAAGCCAAATGCAGTGCTACCATTTAAGCCTACAAGCATGCTTTACCAAAGTGTATCTTGCTTTACCCTATATATTGTTATTGATATTTTTAGGGTATATAAAAATCATGCCTGAAAAAAATGAAATTATGATTAAATATGTTCTACAATTTTATGGACCTGCTAAGATTTTAGCATACGGGAATCACAATAATCTTTATAGAAACAATGAAATTATATCCTCTGCAGATGATTATCAAAGAAAATCACTGCTTTCTCTCATACGTCTGAGAACATAAGAATTCAACTATTCATTATCATTAAAAATACATCAAAATCATTATTAAGTTGTTAAAATATAGGACAAATGGATTTAACAGTGAGGAAGGCAAGAGTCACTGAATGAGAAATGAACCTATTATCAAGTTTTAAAAAAAATACCTGAAAAACATTATTTCTGGCCAAAATTTTGTCTGCATTTTTCTGGTTTTCATTTGTTCTATCTTCAGATAATTTACATCTAAAGAAATATATCTGGTGTTCTTAACTTTCCTAGAATAATAAAGAATCTACCATTTTAGGTTACTCATCACTAATATGGATTCCTAAATTCAAACCAAAGTGAAGTAATTACTACAGTAGAATAATTAAGATTAACCAATCAGCAGAGCACAGTGGAGCATGGTGGCACATGCCTGTAATCCCAGCTGTTTCGGGGGCTGAAGTAGGAATATCGCTCAAGCCCAAGAGTTTGAGACCAGCCTGGGCAACACAGTGAGATCCCATCTTTATTAAAAAAAAAAATGCACACACACATACACACACATACACACACATGCACAGAGAGAGAGAGAAAGAGATTTCATGTACTACAACATAAAACATCAGTCAAACCAAGGAACTGCTCACAAAATATATTATTTGCTTTAAAAATGTGGTTGATAATTCAACAAAACAGTGAAAATCTAACTTTTCATTTTGACAACTATAAAATTATTCTGCATATCTATTTTCAGGTCAAAACAGGTTTCTTTCAAAATAGTCCTATTAATTTAAAGGCATTTGGCAAAAGCTTTCAAAGAATCAGCTACCAAGTAAATTTAAAGACTATGTGAATTTTAATTCATTTTCAGAGATATAAAAAAATATATACGATAGTCATCTTGTTTTCTTTCTGCTATACATTATCTCACCTTTGCAAGACAGAAGCAAGCTGACATTCGTACTCTGTAGAAACACTGCTCTTGTTCTAATATATCGGTGAGTGCAAGCCGAGATGCTGGAGTAGGGAATTTTTCCAAAGCCAAAATGGATTCCTGCTGTGCAACAACATCTCTCTCATAGCGGAGTTGATACTGCCACATGAAATCAGCTTGCTCAAATTCTACCTTCCTTAGTACTGACATATCTGGGTCTATCCTTATCCACAGCAAAGGGGAATCGGCACTAAAAGAAAATGTAATTTTCTTTTTAATTTAGAAAATAAATACAAAGCATTTATTAACCAGGTTCCCTTTTAGATATGGTGTTCAAGACTGCCTGAAGTTTTACTGTATTCATTTTTTTAAACTGCACTGACAAATTTCTCATTATGTTTAACATATATCAAATTTCTCACAATGTCTGATCTATATCAATCTTGCTAAAAAGATCTTCAAGAAAATATTAATCATCTTTTACAAAGGACACTGAATCATTTCCCATCTGAAATTATTTTGGTGATTTTGATTTGTGATGGTATGATGCAAAAAAAAAAATGAGATGAATTTCTTAATTTGTTTAGCTGACTTAAAACTTTTTAAAAATACTAGTCTCATGATCACCTTTTTCAAGCAAGTTCTGAAATCATAACTTGGAGGCATATCACAAATTTGTTTTCATGTACTTCTCAAAGTAACAAACATAGTTTAAAAAATCTAGTCTATGTCAACACCTTCATCAGAAGAATACCACCTGTAATATTAATTCAATTCAGCACATATTATTGGGTACTTACTACAGGCAAGGTACTTACTATGGAAAAATCAAAATTAACACTGATCCAAGCTGGGTGCAGTGGCTCACGCCTGTAATCCCAGCCCTTCGGGAGGTGGAGGTGGGTGGATCACTTGAGGTCAGGAGTTCAAGACCAGCCTGGCCAACATGGCAAGACCCCATATCCACTAACAATACAGAAATTAGCCAGGCATGGTGGCATGCAGCCAGGCATGCAGTGAGCCGAGATAGCACCACTGCACTCCAGCCTGGGCAACAGAGCAAGACTCTGTATCAAAAAAAAAATTAACACTGATCTTGAAGGGCAAATGCACATAATCTGTATATAAACAGTAATAATAATCTATCCATCAAGTTAGTAAATCATTACAGAGATTTTATAAAAATTATACAGCTACAGACTGGGCAAAATTAGAAAATTTGAGCTGTATCATATTTAAAAATAAAACACTGTCAATCAATAAATATCATCACATAAAGTTTAGAACAGTGGTTTTTAAATTGTTTTGCAAGCTTAGGGAGACTTAAGGCACCCCAGAGCTTTGTTCTAAAGACGATGTATAACCTGGGAGCTCATGAGAAATATAAACTATCAGGCCTCACTAGTGTAGTACTGGATTAGAAACTGCATTTTAGGACAGTCCCCAACTGATTCATATGCAGGTTATTGTTTGATGCCACTGCTCTAGATGCCACCAAGAGAGAACAAGAAATCTGCCTAGTCAAAGTTGTGCCCACCCCTCAACTATAACGCACTTCCTCTTAATTTCACCTAGGCCCTGGCAGACTTACTTTTATCTCTTTGATTAGTTATGATTTTACATAAAATTTGTTTTGAACATAGGGTTTCTATTAAATTGAAAAAATTTTAAAGCACTCACTTGGAGAACAGTTGTATGCTTTTATATATGCATAACAAATGAGACAAATGAGAATGCACAAAATATTATAACCTTATATTTAAGTTAACTAACTTACTCCATTGCAGAAAGATCCATATCAACTTCTTCTCCATTCATCAGTGGGATTTTTTTCTTTTTATTCCTACATTTAAGAAAAAGAAGGTTGGAAAATTGTGAGACTTCTAATTCTGAATGGAGATTAACAGCAGTTAAAGTTCAAATAAAGGATTTCACACAACATGGAAAGCTATCCTTAGGAAAAACGGCTGTCAAATGTAACAAAATTTAAATAGAACAAAGTCTGTTTATTTTAAAGCTAAAGGGAATGAAGTAAATATCAAATTATTTTCCTGATCAAATGTTAACAAAAAGCATAAATATATAATAAAATGTCAACCTGAAACACATATTTCAAGAACTGGTAGCTGCAATTTTATATAGAAAAGGAGATATATCAATAAAGGAAACTCTTAAATAGAAAAAGGATCAGGCTTGAAATGGGATATGAATAATTCCGAGCTGTCTGCTGCATATATGCAAGGTTCTATCACATATGAAATAATGAACAAGTAAAATATCTTAAGAGCATTGATTAATATGTAGAACCAATTAATACACACAAGATTCAAGATAAGTAAAAACAAAAGCAACTGCTTTTATGTTAACTGGGGAAGGGCAAATAAAGAGAGGAATGGAGTAAAGTCCTCCTATGTTCCTTATACCAAAGAATACCCAACTGACATTCTGTTAGTACAGACAAAAAAAAACCTGAGGATAGCAATCAAATGTTACCAGTTTCCAAGGTGGATAGGACAAAAAGAAGTTGAGAATCTCACTCTGAATTAAGAAAGAATTTTCTCAGAGTAAGAATGACTATAAGAAGATTTCAGAATCAAGTTCTCTAAAGGACTTCATAATCAACACTCTCATTTATCTGAGTGAACTAAACACAGTCATGAATTTAATAAAACTTCTGTTCCTGAAAGTTCATCTTTCTCCAGCAAAGTACAGAAATGTTCTCACTTCTCACTATTCAGAGTACATACTAATTGTTGTTTAAATAAGTGGTAAATGAAAAATATATTAAAGAAAAGTGGTGGTTTGCCTTTGAAAGACATCAAGAGTGTTCTGAAGGGTCATGGTGATATAGAGAAAAAAGAAAAAAAACAGTAAGCAAGATGCAGAGGCTTTTCATGACATATTCAGCTCTTTCCTTTCAATCATAACTTTCTTAATATTTCCTACAGGTATTAATCCAACAAGACTAATAAGGATGAACCTGAGCTATTTGTCTTGAATTGTTTTCTAGCACTAAGAACTCAAACTTCCATTCTAGCGCCCCGGCCTCTACCATCCAACAAAATAAGGATTCTCAAATCTAAATGTTAAAACTTGTTATTTAATTTTTTTTGTGTGTGTGTGACAGAGTCTAGCTCTGTTGCCAGGCTGCAGTGCAGTGGTGTGATCTCGGCTCACTGCAACCTCTGCCTTCTGGGTTCAAGCAATTCCCCTGCCTCAGCCTCCTGAGTAGCTAGAATTACAGGTGTGCACCACCACGCCCAGCTAATTTTTTATATTTTAGTAGAGACAGGGTTTCACCATGTTGCCAGGATGGTCTAGATCTCCTAACCCAGTGATCTGCCCGCCCTGGACTCCCAAAGTGCTGAGATTACAGGTGTGAGCCACAGTGCTCGGCCAAATATTGTTATTTAATTCTAAAGATAAAAATATCAAGAAAGCAAGCAAAGAATGTCTGGTAATACTAACTGGAAGTAAAATGAAGAAAAAAGGATACTAGATAACATGTTCTCTACCTAGAAAATTAGGTATACACAGACTGGCATGGTGGCTCATGCCTGTAATCCCAGCACTTTGGGGGGCCGAGAAAGGCGGATCACGGGAGGTCAGGAGTTCGAGACCACCTTGGCCAACATGGTGAAACCCTGTTTCTAATAAAAATACAAAAATTAGCTGGGTGTGGTGGCAGGTGCCTGTAATCCCAGCTACTTGGGAGGCTGAGGCAGGACAATTGCTTGAATTGGCAGGCAGAGGTTGCAGTGAACTGAGATTGCATCACTGCACTCCAGCCTGGGTGACAGAGCAAGACTCTGTCTTTAAAAATTAGGTCTACAATAGAATTTTTATTTTGGCATTTTAGTCTGTGAGATTTGTAGTTTAACTTTCAGTTTATAGTTATTATTTAATGCGTACCTTCTGCTTTTGGAATGGCAGGGTATATCATGTTTAAGGCTGTTTTCTTCAATTTGCAATGTATGATTGAAGGATCCATCTAACTCCTGCACGGTCACTTTAAGTGGTCCCTTTAAAAACAACAACACACCGTTCAGAGATGTGATTTTAAAAAATACCAACATGTATGCTTATGTGTACAGAGAAATACAGATCAAGATATAAAATGATATAATACAAAATGAGTATCTGCAGATCTAGATAGGCAATAGGTGCCCAAGGGGGCAACTGGAAGATTCTGAGTCCCCTGAAGTCTCTGTATCTCCTCTTCTCTTCTTTGACAAAGTCAATGTTTTCTCAATTCATTCTCTGCAAACAAAATCTCATTAATTTCTAACTAGTAACCCAACCCTAAGTTCCTCTTATATTGAAACTGAGGCGATAGCAGTACAAAGGCCATTTTAGAAAAACACTTACCACATATTTCTGAGTTCCAGGAGATGTATAGTCCTGTTTTATTTCCAATTCCAAGACATTTCGTTTTCTATTAAATGCAAAACTTCCATAAAATTTTACCACTCCACTCTGATCTCTGAAGAATTGTAAAGGAAATTTTACATACTGAAATGACTGTGTACTAAACAAGTAATTCATCATGGTATTGACAATTTTCAAATGCATTCCCACCAGTTCAAAGTTTGAGCATACTTTATTGTAAACCAGGTGGCAAAGTATTCAAAATTATTGTGAAAAATGCTTTCCCAGATTTAAATATAATTTCTGAAACACTGACAAATTTGTGTTTTGAAAGCAGAACCATTATACAAGGTTATTAATATAATGGTGTTTTGAAATGAAAAATGCAATAACTGCAAAATTCCAAGATACCACTCAAACTGTGCCAACCCCTAACCACATCCACAAGTCAGCAAACCCCTGCACCTCACAAGTAATCGTACAGGCCTGTCTGGTAGATTACTTACCTATACTACCATCAAACCAATTTTTTTACTCAATATTCTTTATTCACTAGAAAGTACTTTAAAATATGCCAAACTTTACAAATATAAACATACATGTGTGCACCTTAACGTCTAGTAGGCATCTTAGATGAAACAATCCACAGTTCATCACTATTTCTACCATTGTTTAGAAATATAAACAGTTCATATTCCTTTTAGGCCCTCTCGAGTCTCTCTCCTTCCATCTTCCCCCTGCACAAATACCTTGTTCCCTTCCCCACTTTGTTGAATTGTTATTAAAAGGATACACCCACTGCTTTATTAATGGCTGAATATCTTTGCCAGAGACATTTGAAATGGATTTCAAAAATCCAGATGTGGAAACCAACATCTGACTCCACATATGTGACTGGAACTTCTGAGATGAAGCAGTACTAGCCAGACTTAGCAGTTTATTGAAAACCTGTAAGAATAAAAGTATCATTTAGTAAGTTCCTACAACACATTCCTTTCACTTATACAGAATACTTACTTAGCACTATATCTTTATTGTAGTCAATTATAAAAGATAATAATTTCACTACTTATTACATACATTATTCTAAAGACTACCAGCAATAGAAATATGCGAAGATATAAGCAGCCAGAATACAAAACCATTCTTCATATAAACATTATTGAATGCTAATGATGTACTGAATAAATAATACTGTTTATTAAGAATTATAGTAAGAATAACATATAATACCTATAATTGATTGTGCCATGAGTTTACACAGAAACTAGAAATTAAGAAGCTAATAATACTCATCAGGATTTATACCACTCCAAAGCTTCAATAGCTCTTTATGGACCATCTCTCATTTAATGTTTCTGTTCTTTATTCTAAAGGCTGGGTGCAGTGGCTCATGCCTGTAATCCTAGCACTTTGAGACAAAGGTAGGTGGGTAGCTTGAGCTGAGGAGTTGGAGACCAGACTGGGCAACACAGCAAAACTCCATCTCTACAAACAATACAAAAATTAGGCGGGTGTGATGGTGCATGCTTGTAGTCCCAGCAATTCGGAAGGCTGAGAGAGATGAGAGGATCCCTTGAGCCCAGGAGGTCAAGACTGCAGTGAGCAGTGATTGCACCACTGCATTCTCAGCCTGCATGACAGAGTGAGACCCTATCTCAAAAAAAAAAAAAAAAAAAAGGCAAGGTGAAGAACAGAAAGATTAAAGAAACAACTTTACAGCAAACTTAAAATGCTTTAAAAAATTATTTTTTACTTGCCAATAAGAATGTTGTCAAATAAAAAAAATGGCTGAACATTTGGTTTCCACTCTCAGCTACTAAATTCCAACTATTTACACTAAAACTCACTTAAAATACATTGCAAAATTTAGCAATAGCAGAAATAAACATCACTTATACTAGTTTACTTTTTTCTATTGAAAAGAGTTTAGAGTGTCATTTCATCCTTAATATAATGCAGAACACAAATTCACACGCATAAATGTTTTACATTCATCCCCACAATTTTTTTTTTTCTCTTGAGACAGTCTTGCTCTGTCACCCAGGGTTGTGTGAAGCGGCACCGTCATGGCTGACTGCAACCTCCTGGACTCAAGCAATTTCCTGCCTCCACCTCCCAAGAAGCTGGGACTACAGAATCATGCCACTATGCCAGGCTTCTTAAAGAAATATTTTTTTGGCTGGGCATGTTGGCTCACGCCTGTAATTCCAGCACTTTGGGAGGCCAAGGCAGGTGGATTACAAGGTCGGAGTTCAAGACCAGCACGGCCAACAGGTGAAACCCCGTCTCTACTAAAAATACAAAAGTTAGCCGAGAATGGTGGCGCATGCCTGTAATCCCAGCTACTCAGGAGGCTGAGGCAGGAGAACTGCTTGAACTGGGACCTGGGAGGCCGAGGTTGCAGTGAGCCGAGATTACGCCACTGCACTTCAGCCTGGGCTACAGAGTGAGACTCCATCTCAAAAATATATATATATTTTTTGAGATGGGGTCTTACTATACTGCCCAGGCTGGTCTCAAACCTGTATCCTCAAGCAATCATCCCACCTCAGCCTCCCAAAGTGCTGGGATTATAGGCGTGAGCTACCAAGCCCAGCCATCACATTCTAATTACATCTTCACAAAAATCACGTGCTAAGTTGTTCTGGCATTGATAACTATTCTACATCTGAGGAAATGCAAATATAAAACACAGGTTACTTAGTGGGCAAACAAAACTATACATCCAGATGTCCTGACTCCTATTCTACAGAAACATACTCTGATTATACACATACAGATCTTTATTTACCATTGTTAAGTTCTTAACTTTAATACTTACTTGTAGCATAAATTCCATACTGATCCTATTTTCTATCAATCTCATCACAAGGTGAGCTTTACACTGAAACATAGTATAGTATTCCCAGGACAGTGTATGTGGATGCTTTATTGAAAAGTGTAGATGGGAAGCCGGACTAAAAAAATAAGCACATTTACCTAATATAGCAAATTTTACTATTAAATAAACAATAAATTTCATGATCACATCAAGAAAATACATTAAAAACATCATGAGAATATGTAAGCAATTTCCTTAGCATGAAGAAACATCTAAAAATAAACTTAACTGGAAGAAAATTATGAAATTTTACTTAAGGACATAAAGGAAAATCTGAATAAATGAAAACAAATACCAAGCTCCTAGATGAGAAGATACAATAAATACTTCCATTCTCCCCAAATCCATCAATACACTCAATGCAATTCCAATCAATATCCCAACATTGAAGGATGCACAAAAATATAGTAAAGATGGATTATATATGTAAAACAAAAACAACTCCAAAAGTACTAAAAGAAATGAAAGAAAAAATTTCTCTTTATAATTTCGGGATGGGAAAAATTTTCCTAAGGAAAAATATAAAATCTGGAAGACATAAAGATCAGAATGACTATGTAAAAATTTAAAAATTTTGACATAATGTAAAGGATCATAAGTAAATTTAGAGATACAGTCTAGAAAACATTTATGACATATATGAACATTTGTTTACAAATTCACTAAACCAAATAATGCTATGGTGACTATCTTTTTATCAATGTGCAAATGTTTCTGTACGATAAATGCCTAGAAGAATTTTTTTTTTCTTTCTCACAGCAGTTGGTCCTTGGGAGAATTTCTTTGTTTATTTTTTTGAGACTGAGTCTCACTCTTGTCATCCAGGCTGGAATGCAGTGGCATCATCTCAGCTCACTACAACCTCCGCCTCCCGGGTTCAAGCAATTCTCTTGCCTCAGCCTCCCGAGTAGCTGGGACTATAGCTGTCCGCCATCAAACGTGGCTAATTTTTGTTTTTTTAGTAAATATGGGGTTTTGCCATGTTGGCTGGGTAGTCTTGAACTCCTGACCTCCGGTGATCCGCCTGCCTTGGCTTCCCAAAGTGCTGGGATTACAGGCATGAGCCACCGCGCCTGGCCAGATGAAGAATTTCTATATGACCATACACCTAGAAGAACTGCTGGATCTAAAAACTACCCATTCTATAATTCTGACTAGTACCATACTAAATTACCCTTCAGAAATATTGTATCAAACTGTACTCTCACAGTGTATGAGTGGTGCTATGGTTTGAATGATGGTGCCCCTTCCAAAACTCATGTTGAAACTTAAACCCCAATGCAATAGTCTTAAGAGGCGTGGCCTTTGGGAGGTGATTAAGTCATTAGGGATCTACCCTCATGAATGGGATTAGCAACCTCATAAAAAGGCTCCAGGTTGAAGGGAGTGTTCTCTTGCCCTGCCATCCCTTCTACCTTATAACGACACAACGTCCTACCCCACTGGAGGATGCAGCAACTAGGTACCATCTTGGAAGCAGAAAGCAGCCTTCACCAGACACCAGTCCTTCTGGTGCCTCAATCTTGAACTTGCCAGCCTCCAGAACAAGGAGTAAATTTCTGTGGTCCTTTGTTATAGTAGTATAAATAAACTACGGCAAGTGGTATTACACATCTTCAAAATGTGGCATATTGATCGAGGTAGGAGGATTGCTTGAGCCCAAGACTTTGAGATCAGCCTGGGTAACAATGTGAGACCCCATTAAAAAATATTTTTTTTTAATGTGGCATATTAAAATTTAAAATACTTCAATCAATTTGATTTTTTAAAATTATTTTTAGATTTTAATGTTACTCCCAACCTTATGAACTTTATGAGTTTGTAAGCTTTAGCAAAGAATAGCAATGAGAAAGGTTAAATAAATTCTGAGGTACAATGAAATACAATTTAGCTCTTAAATGGAATGATTTTTATATATAGTCAAGGTTTATAATATTATCTCTGAACAGTGAACATACTTATCCTTCTCTTTTCCTCCACCGAATATGGGATGTAGTAAAACTCCACCAGTCTTCAGTTCATATGCCACTATTTTGTCTAGCTCCTAAAAAATATATAAAAATAGAATTCAGTAAAATTTGTAAAGTAAAATTATTTTACATATCAAATTTTAGAATTAAATTGTGAATTTTCATTTCCTAAAATCAGAATGTAAATTTCTTAAAATAAGTTAAATGCAGTTAGAGTAGTTTATGTTCTTATAAATAAAGCAGCCCCACAACTGGCAGAATGACAGAAGCCAAAGACTTGTCTACTTTGTGACTTCAGGGCTGGGCAGCAGCCTGGCAACTTTTTCTTATGGCTGTTCTCAATCTCTCTGAGTTGTCTCCCAAGTTTATTTTTCCCTTCTCTGTATTTTGCTTCAGGGAATTTAGGTTGAGTAAAAAGAAACAAGAATAAATTATGTCAGGAATCCATCATTTTAAAACTCCAGTCTTCTCTAATATGACATAAATCGAAGTTTAAAATAAAGGGTTTGGTTTTCTTTTGGTTTTTAAGAGAAAAAAAAAGCAGGGGCAGTTCTTCTGTTTTCAGACAGGGTTTCACTCTGTCACCCAGACTGGAGTGCAGTGGCTGATTATGGCTCACTGCAGCCTTGACCTCCTGGGCTTAGGTGATCCTCCCACCTCGGCCTCCCAAGAAGCTGGAACTACAGGCACATGCCTTCATTCCTGGTTAATTAAAAAAAAAAAAAAAAACAAAACCATAAGTGAAAAAAAGACACCACTACATTTATGCTGGAAACTCATGACTAGTTTAACAAATACAAATGTGGTATAGAAAAGTGGCAAACAGCATAGCGAAGCAATTAAAAGCCAAACTGGAATCCTGGGTCTACTACTTACTAGCTGTGCACTTTGATGAAATAATTTAACCTTTCTTTCTGTGCCTCAGTTTCTTCATCTATAAAATGGAAATGATAGCAAAGTAGTTAGGAGAATTAAGATCATCAATATTTCTTTTTTTTTTTTTAAGGTGGAGTCTTGTTCTGTCACCTAGGCTGGAGTGCAGTGGCATGATCTTGGCTCACTGCAACCTCTGCCTCCCAGGTTCAAGCCATTCTCCTGCCTCAGCCTCCCAAGTAGCTGGGATTACAGGCATGTGCCACCATGCCCAGCTAATTTTTGTATTCTTAGTAGAGACTGGGTTTCACCATGTTGAGCAGGCTTGTCTCGGACCCTTGACTTCGTGATCCCAACAATAATCCAAAGTGTTGGGATTACAGGAGTGAACCACCGGCCCGAGATCATTAATATTTATAAAATGTTTGTAACAGTGCCTGAAACATTTTAAGTGTTGTGTTATTTTGTTCTTCTTAACAGTTTATGAAATGATGAACAGACTCCTCCAGTTCTAGATGTATAAATAAGAATACATTAGTAGTTAAAATCTTCAAAAATTAACTTTTTGGCTTACTTGAGTTTATTTTTGGGTGATAATAATATGTAAAATGAGAA
The DNA here is from genome assembly GCA_963573385.1 of Cacajao melanocephalus. Taxonomy (NCBI): domain Eukaryota; kingdom Metazoa; phylum Chordata; class Mammalia; order Primates; family Pitheciidae; genus Cacajao; species Cacajao melanocephalus. The sequence continues at coordinate 33,327 of CAUYLG010073671.1, read as the reverse complement.
TAAGGGGAAGACAATAAGGTTTGTTTAATGAAGATATTAAAGGCTGCAATTTTTCCACCTAAGAATGAAGACACTAAGCATGATATGATTAAAACGTTTATATATATGACCAGAGTGTGCTAAGTAAAATACAACGATTTTTTCTTTGGCCAAATCTATAAATTGTACAAAAAAAAAAAAAAAGACATGACAATGACAACATAAATGCATTCAAGGCCTAACCAGAATATAATAAGCAGTTAATATGTGCAAAGCATCATGCACATTACATGTATAATGTCTAACAATTATTGCCCATGGACAGACACTACTATTGCACTCCTTATACAGATGAGACTTGGAAAGATTAAGGTCACAAAGCTAAACAAATTTAGGAAGCAAAGTTATAAATGAATACTATAAGGAGCTGGGACATACCTAATGACCAATCTGATGTTTAAGGAACTTAAATATTCTCTTCCTTAGGGGGAAAAATGTTTTTAGGGGCCAATGTTGACAATGGAAATTAGATTAAATAGACCATTAGTCTTTCTCAGTAAACTGATTCCCATTTTGCTGGGAAAAATTAGGGATTTTCAAGTAACATTTTAAAAGCATTTACAATCATTAAAAATGGAGGGGCTGGGCATGGTGGCTCATGGCTGTAATCCCAGCACTTTGGGAGGCTGTGGTGGGTGGATTACCTGAGGTCAGGAGTTTGAGACCAGCCTGGCCAACATGGTGAAACCCTGTCTCTACTAAATAATAAAAAAAATTAGCTGGGTGTGGTAGCATGTGGCTGTAGTCCCAGCTACTCTGGAAGCTGAGGCAGGAGAACCCTGGAACCCAGGAGGGGGAGGTTGTAGTGAGCCGAGATTGTGCCACTGCACTCCAGCCTGGCTGACAGAGTGAGTGAGACTCCATCTCAAAAAAAAAAACAAAAACATGGAGGACATGAGACTTGGAAATCAGGAGAACACTAAAGTCTTACTGACTTGTAAGTGGGTAAGGGATCTAGCTGTTATTACCTCTTTAATCCAATGGCGGTACTCATTAACACCAAAAGTTTTTTTCATCCAAAGTCCATAGATATAGCCTGAAATTCCCTTCAGCACCCATTCATCAGACCTAAGTAAAAAGTCAAAGTATAAGTTACTTTTAATCATAAAAACGCCTCAGATAATGTCAGAGGATAATGGAATAAGTGTAGTGTGTTATGTCTCTGCCCTCATAAAGAAAATGAAAATGATTAACAAATTATTAGGTTTCCCAACTTCCTCCGGCTGAGTTCTACTTGTCCATTTATTATACCTTATTCACACCTGCCCTTACCTTTAATTATGAGACTGCTTTACAGTCTTGCTTCAGGTATAAATTACCAGAGTACATGCTCTACTCTGACAGTGCTGCTTCCCTCCTGCCCAACTCTGTTCTTAACCGTCTCTAAGGAAATACTTGCTCATAGCCAGGACTATACTGTTCAATTCTAAAAGTCCACATGCTATTATTGCCAATCCCATGCATTATGCCATTATCAATGACATTCTAAAACCTAAAGTTTAATTGCTTCATTCATTTTTTTTTTTGGTTTCTCTAGGAAAAAAAATCACAATTAATATCACTCACTCATTTATTCATTGGTATATTCAATCTATCCACCTACCCATCCATCCATAATATTTTGCCTACTGTGTTCCAAGCACTATTCTTTAATGAAATTTCTATGTGTAGCTTTAGGAAAATTACAAATAAGAGATCTATCTTTAGCCTCTGCCCTCTTCCCTCCAGCAAGCAAAAAAAGAAAACCAAGATTTATATATCGTATATAGTACACAATGTTCACAACTATAATTTATAATCTTAATTTTTGTGTTTTTTTTCAAAATCATCTTGCGTAAATAAAACAGAAAAGAAAAAAACATTTATACCTTTCATTTCTTTCAACAAACTGGTACAAAGCTGAGCACTAGTAGGCAAATCCCTAAATAATTATTACTACTGCAGAGGAGCACTGTGTTGCTCCTCTTAATAACTATTAAGTTATTTCCAATTGCTTTGAACATTAACATTAAAATTCTAACTACGGTTTTCTGTACATTTAAGTTCTTTTATTTACAGTATTCATTCAGTTCTGTAAGAGATTGTTTTACCAAAATCTTACCTTACAAACTGCAGAAGTGACTATATTAATTTCATGGCCAAAAAGTTAGCATGAAACTTAAAATCATCATTTTTCTTTAAATACATATAAAACAGTGTCTTTGAAATTAGCTATCCGCAATTAGGGCAAAGGTCAGCTTAAATGCAGGAAAAGAAAAGAAAAATAGAGTTGATTCTTTTCTCAGTAGCATGAAATTTCAGGTTACTCACCAAGACATTCTAGATATGAAACACCCAAAAAACTGCTGGGCCAAGGACTGAGCTAAACACCTTCTAGTCAAAGGTGTCTCATCTATAATCATGGCACTGTGTAAAAGATTTGTGCTGGAATTTAAAAAAGAAAGCTCATTATAACCAAGAAATAAATACTTATTCAGTGAAAATAAAATAATTCCACTTTTAAAATAATAGAAGTTAGATATAAAACAGAAAAAAAAATTCTCCCACAGAGCTTTCTAACCTTTTCAAAATTTAGCTAAAATTCATCATTAGTAACTTTTGCTTAAAGCAAGGAGCATGTTTTCCACTGATATCAGTAAATTTCTGGCAATTTCTGACAATATCAGTAAATTTTTAAATAGTGTCAGAAAAAAGATTCATACTAATCATACAATGATTTGTATAACTTTTTAAACAATTTATGAAAAGACTAAAACAGGGAAGATATTAATTTTAGTTAATTCTGGATGAAAATGAGCCTTTTGAGTTATCTTAAAATTTTTCTCTTCATGTTTTTCTACATTTTTAAATTTTAAAAACCAACCAAATTTTCTATAAAGCCAACCAAATCTAAATTGGAGATAAGTTCAAAACTTCTCTTAAAATTGACCACAAAATCAGTAACTTTCCTTCGTATCATTACCTTAATTTAAGCATTTCAAATCTGAAGAGATACCAACCTAAAAATGCTCATGGAAGCATAAGCAGCCACTTCGACATAAGCCTCATCAATGAATACAGTCTTAAAACAGGAATATGGGTATCGACATGTAAGAATTTCTTCATAAAATTCAAAGACTTCATGAAGGTACGATGTGGTATGTTTAAGCAATGGAAGAAGTTGGGGCAAACAAAAGTGAGTAACCTGAAAAGAAGCAAGGAGGATCGTCTAAATGAAAGAGCTGACTTTAATATTGTAAATTTCCTAAATATCTCAATTATAAATAAATGTTCTCAAAAATCTATTCTTTAATAATTTCAAGATGCTGAAAGAAAATGTTGTGAAATTAGTGATTACTTTTACTGATCACATTTATAAAATATTCACTGTATTTGAAAATTAAATTCATGGCGGATTATAAGTCTGTGGAAGGCTTAGACCTACTAAAATATAACTCTGGCTCCAAATTCAATTAAAATTTCTTCTCAAATGTACACATAACAAGAAAGATTTAAATTTCAAAGGCTTATTATAAACCTACCTCTTATTCATAAATATTGAACCTAGTGAATAATGCATGTTAATACTATCTTACTAACAGTTAATGTTAATCACATTATCTGCATATAAAAAATAATTACTGTAGTCCCCCTCTGATATTTGAATTACATATCAAAAAGTACAGAAAAGCTTAATGGTAGTTAGGAGATTTTTTTTAAAATGCCCGAAATAGAAATAGTAACTCTGGTTTTTTTATTAGGCTACATCTCACTTTAGTCACATAAATATCATATGCTATCTCTTATTATGATCTGTGCCAAGTGAATGCCATCAACAATGACACAGATCACTGACTAGAACAACCTTGTAAGATTTTATGCAGGAGTGTGAAGGTATGATAATCTTTTAGAGTTCAACATTAAGTTTGATAGGAAACTTTTGGTATAGGAAAAGAGAACATCCCAGAGTCGAAGACGGGAAGAAAAAAGGTATGATCAGAAAAATATAAGCAAACTATTTTGAATATAACATATATTAGGGTCAAGTTATAGAAGATCTTGAAAGCCATGCTAAAGATTTCTAATTACTGGAGAATTACAAAAGCAAGGGAAATTTTTAGTATATCATCAAAATCATTCTTCTAATAACATTTAAAAAGAACAGATTAAAGGCTACCATAAGAGTGGGGAAAAGCATCTATGCATTATTAATGATCAGGGCCCAAAACTGTATCATGATTAACACTTCCTTTTTACACAAATAAAAAATACTATTCATCAAAGAAAAGGCCTTATTTTTAGACAAACCTACACAACAGCAAATTTACTGCGAATGCAGGTAACAACTCATGTATTTGACACAGAGAAAGATTAAAGTGAGGAAAAATAATTCTTGACTGTCATTTGCCTTGTTCCTACTCAATAGCTCAGAGTAGAAAAAAAAATCTTCTCAAATACAAAATAGGTACTGATCAAACATTGATTTTAAAATTGATCATTTACCAAAGACAATAAAATTCACTGTCAATCTTATCAGTGGACAAACCTTTAAAAAAAGTCATTGTCAAGACAACATAAGCAAAACCATCACAAAATATCCTGAATCTTCTCCATGAGTGATTTTACAAATCTGGTGAATTTCAGCAAAGCAAATATAAATGGCAAACTGAGGAGCTCACCGAAAGCCTGCTGCCCTCAATTTTTCTTCACATGACTAGAAGAAATGCTGTTAGGATATACATAGTCAAATTATATGCTTATATATTCTTTAAAAAAACTTAAGGTGAAGACCAAGGAAGAGAGTTAACAACTAATAAATCATTTTCTACTCCGCAGAAGTCTCATGCTTGGGGAGGCCTCATGCTATTTGGCCTGTCAACTGATAAACGAATTGTAGTAAGAAACGTGCTGGGAAGAAACCAGTCTTCATGAGTTTGCTAACCAGATTTCTAACTCTATTTTCCTCTGTATATGTTGAAGTAAGAATAAATCTTGCTCTTTAATTTTGAATTTACAGTATTTTAGATTCCAGAGATGAAACCATAACATTCAAAAACATGCTAAACAAAGAGCTGATGTTAGTAATGAACAGAATTAATTACAGAAATCAACCAATACTCTAAATCAAGATATAACTGAAGCGCTTTTGAAATGCTAAGCCCCCTATTGGAAAATAATCTAAAATTTAAATACAACCTTTTGAAAGAAATTCATTCAGTAATTCACATCACTAAATCTATCAGATAAGGAAACATTTTCTCTCTAGTCATATTCTTGATAGCTGAAAAGCTATCTTTTTTAGTATTGAGACATAAAAGTGTGTGAGACATTATCTCTGGTTAGGGGAGTATTAAGAGTGAAGACTTAATATTTCATTAACATCTATCTTTTTAAAAGCAGTAAAAGGGTAGGAGGAGAGTAAGAGGGGAGAGCTCTGACTTACCTCATGCATGTATGGATCTACAAGTATTTCAAATGGTCCAATGGCCAAGGAGATATTTGACGCTGCTGTAGGAATGGTAAGCATATAATGGAAAGTCTTCTTCCTCATGTCATGGGTATACACTGTCTCCACCAAATCTCCATTAGAAACAGCAACCATTGCAGCATCTACCGTAAATTCTAATTTCCATGTACACAATTCAGAGTATGAATCAACACAAGGAAACCAAAATCTAGAAAAAAGATTGACAGAATTAGAAAATGCATTGAGAATGTCCTCGACATTGTTTACCCCACATGCAAGTTATTTTAGCATTTCTAGAAAATGAACAAAAAAAAACTTTAGCTATTTGGCTACTGAAGCTTTTTACTATGCAACCTGAAAAAAATCTCATAAAATAAAATCTGTTTCCAAATACTATTTGGCAACATTAAAAATATATATTATATAGTACCACCATTCAAACCCTAAAAAGAGTTAAGCAATTCTTAGTTTCTAATGTTTTAAAAAATAATTTTAACTTGTATATGCACATTAGTCAGTTTTTATGCAGCATTTTCAGAAACTAAAAAAGACTTACTGTAAAAATTTTATAAAAATAATACTCAGAATTTATTCCATTAAATTATAAAACTGCTTTATTGGAGTATATAACACATTGTATAAATTCAAATGAGTGCTGGTAAAAGACAAAAAATTTATAGTCAGTTTTCATCAATTCAGGTAAGGTGTTATGTGACAGGGTAAGTACTCAGTACTGAGGCATAAAAGTGTATAAGACATTATTTCTAGTTTAGAGGAGTTATAATAATCTGAGGAGAGGTTGGGTGCAGTGACTCACACTGTAATCCCAGCACTTTAGGGGGCCAAGGCAAGTGGATCACCTGAGGTCAGAAGTTTGAAACCAGCCTGGCCAACACGGTGAAACCCTGTGTCTACTAAATACAAAAATTAGCCAGGCATGGTGGTGTGTGCCTGCAATCCCAGCTACTTGGGAGGCTGAAGCAGGAAGATCACCTGAACCTGGAAGGTGGAGGTTGTAGTGAGCCAAGATTGTGCCACTGCACTCCAGCCTGGGCAACAGGCTGTCTCTACTAAAGACATGGTGAAACCCCATCTCTACTAAAAACACGTCATTAGCCAAGTGTGGTGGCACACACCTATAGTCCCAACTACTCAGGAGGCTAGGCAGGAGAATCACTTAAACCCAGGAGGTGGGGGTTGCAGTGAGCCAAGATTGTACCACTGCACTCCAGCCTGGCCAATAGGGTGAGACTGTTTAAAAAAAAAATTAGCTGAGTTGAGAAGCAGAATGCGGAGTGGGGAAGTAGAGAATGAAAGAAGGTGAAAGGAGGTCTCTGTGATGCTTCCAATATTCTTTGTCTCTGACTGTAAATTACGTGGGCTTGTTCACTTATGAAAACTCATCGAGCTTTACACTTTGTGCAATTTTCTGTATGTATATTTTACTTCAATATAAAGTTTTTTAAAAAGAAGGAAAATCAAGTGAGATGATTATTTTAGAACAGTAGACATGAAAATGAGAGAGAAAAAGGGAGATGTAAGACTGAGGTGGGGGCCAGGCTTGGTGGCTCATGCCTGTAATCCCAGGACTTCGGGAGGCCGAGGCGGGCGGATTGCTTGAGGTCAGGAGATAAAGACCAGCCTGGCCAACATGTGAAACCCTGTCTCTACTAAAAATACAAAAAATTAGGCAGGTGAAGTGATGAATGCCTATAATCCCAGCTACTTGGGAGGCCAAGGCATGAGAATCACTTGAACACAGGAGGCAGAGGTTGCAGTAAGCAGAGATAGTACCACTGCACTCCAACAAAGGTGACAGAGAAAGACTGTCTAAAAAAAAAAAAAAAAAAAAAAAAGAAATTGAGAAGGAATGACTAACAGAAAGTAACCTGAAAGAAGTCCAAATTTGGGAGGAAATAAAACCAGTATTTCTTGTTTTACACTAAATTATGTATTGCTTATGTATAAAAATGCAATTTAAAAATTAATTGAAATATTTAAGAATCTGTAATCTACCTTGTAGAATTTTGATACCCACAAGAGAAAACATGAGCACCTCTCTCTGCCATACTTCCCTCTACACTGGGTACCACAAAATGAAGACCTCCTTTGGGCTGATCCAAAGAAAAATTGATGTGTATCTTCAGGACCTTTAACTCTGCAACAAATAAATATACACATACACTGATATATAAGTAGGTTACAGTGGTCTATATAATAAAGGCAAAGATTTAATGCTGAACATGAAATGGAATTGAGGACTGAGATTTATATGAAAAACCACACTACTAGCCCACATTTGGACTTATACCATCTGTCTGCCTAATATTAACTCAACAGACTGCTTCTATGGGTATTTCTACCTTCAATCAATTATAATTATTGCTTGTATTTTTTTCTCAAAATATACCTTTGGTTATGCCATATCCTCCTTTCAACATTTCTGACAATCTACAATACCCAAAGAAAAAACTCCAAAACTCCCACATTGCACACTTTAGGCCTTCCAAATCCAACCCCAAACTTACTGATATAGTTTGGCTCTGTGCCCCCGCCCAAATCTCATCTTGTAGTTCCCATAATGCCCATGTGGTACAGGAAGGACCCGGTAGGAGGTAATTGAATTGTGGGGGCAAGTCTTTTTCATGCTGTTCTCATGATAGTGCATAAGTGTCACAAGATCTAACGGTTTTAAAAGTGGAAGTTTCCCTGCACAAGCTCTCTCTCTTTTTGCTGGCCGCTATCTGCATAAGACATGACTTGCTCCTCCCTGCCTTCTCCCAAGACTGTGAGGCCTCCTCAGCCATGTGGAACTGTAATTTCATTAAACCTCTTTTTCTTCCCAGTCTCGGGTATGTCTTTACCAGCAGTGTGAAAATGAACTAATACACTTAACTTTTCAAGTTTTTTCTCCTATTACATTCTCCCACAAAATGAACCCTAGGTGACTTTGGGGAGTACAGGGATGACAGGTAGAGGAGGAAACACTACTTGAGGATTTGCCTTATTATTGTGGTTTTTATTATGCTTGATTTCTTCAATATAAGCATGTGTTGCTTTCGTAAGATTTTAATTTCCCTCCAAGCATTACAATCATATGGATCATCTCTAAACCCTAAACGTGCAATGATGACTTCCACGTCTGTCCCCTAAATCAGGGTAAGTTCCTCCACAAATCCTATCCCACCCCTAAACCCTCCAATAGAAAGCAAAAAAAAACAAAACAAGAAGTCTTATAATCTTAATTTTTATAAGGTTAAATGAATAGGCAAGGCAGAAGCTAATACACAGTACTATAATGGCTAAAACTTTATACAAGACAAAAAGGTTTAAAAAGTCTGCAGAATGAGTATCAGAAACCCTATTTTTTTAGCTTTAACTCCACCAATAATTTGCTAAGCGAATTTCAGCAGGTTACTTACTCATTAGACTTCAGATTACTTTTCTGTAAAAAGAAGCAATTGAACCACATTGTTCAGGATCTTTCCTGCTACAAAATGCTGTAATTCTAAACTAATTTGATATTGTGCAGGTTCTCAAATCTTGACAAATTGTTCTATCTATATGATCTTTTAAAAATATTTTTCATGGCCAGCCATGGTGGCTCACACCTGCAATCCCAGCACTTTGGGAGGACAAGGCGGGCAGATCACCCGAGGTCAGGAGTTTGAGACCAGCCCGGCCAATACGGCGAAACCCCGTCTCTACTAAAAATACAAAAATTAGCTGGGCGTGGTGGTAGGTGCCTGTAACTGCAGCTACTCGGGAGGCTGCAACAGGAAAATCACTCGAACCCAGGAGGTGGAAGTTGCGGTAAGCTGAGATTGTGCCATTGCACTCCAGCCTGGGTGACAAAAGCGAAACTCTGTCTCAAAAAAAAAAAAAAAAAAAAAACCACAATTTGTTTTTTCCTTTAAAATACAATGGTGAAATATATTGCTTTTTTCACAGAGCTGAATTGATATTATCCTGTTAGCCAGTGATCCTTAATAAGTAAAAGAGCTTCCAACCCATTCTGTATATTTCAACTGGTTAATTTATATTAGGTTGGGTTTTTTTTTTTTTTTTTTGACAGTCTCTCACTCTGTTGCCCAGGTTGGAGTGCAGAGGTGCACTATCGGCTCACTGCAACCTCCACCTCCCAGGTTCAAGCGATTCTCCTGTCTCAGACTCCTGAGTAGCTGAGGTTACAGGTGCCCGCCACCATGCCTGGCTAATTTTTGTATTTTTAGTAGAGATGGGGTTTCGCCATGTTGGCCAGGCTGGTCTTTAACTCCTGATCTCAGGTGATCTGCCCGCCACGGCCTCCCAAAGTGGTGAGATTACAGGCATGAGCCACCATGCCCGGCCAGCATCATTAGTCTTCATGTAAAATTCTCTAGTCCCTGAATCTAACATGATTTTAGTGTGCAGTCAATAATGTTCTTGGTGCTTTACCATCGACGTGTTTCCATAGCTCTGATGGAACCTTAATGCAAAGTTCTCCATTTCCGGCGTCAGGGTCCACAGCACTAACCGCAGCTGCATAAGCATTAGAAAAATAATTGAGGTTTCTCCTGGGGGAAAACAAAAGAGTCAACTTTTAATAATAAGCCATTTATCTTATCAAACATTTTCTCTTTTATTTTATTTTTGAGACGGAGTCTCACTCTGTCACCCAGGCCAGAGTGAAGCGGCACTATCTTGACTCACTGCAACCGCCACCTCCCAGGTTCAAGCATTCTTGTGCCTCAGCTTCCCGAGTAGCTGGGATTACAGGCACCCACCACCACACCTGGCTAATTTTCATATTTTCAGTAGAGATGGTGTTTTGTCATGTTGGTCAGGCTGGTTTTGAGCTCCTAACCTCTAGTAATCCACCCGCCTTGGCCTGCCAAAGTGCTAGGATTACAGACGTGAGCCATCATGCCTGGCCTCTGAGCATTTTCTTAAATATAATTTGACACCAACTGTTGGTAAGCATTTTATCTTCTTACATAATTCCTAAGAACACTCTTTAGCCAAGTAATGGTTTTTTCTACTCCCCATGTTAAAAATTATTAAACTGTGAATACAATGGAATATACCTTCTACTCACCAAGTTATATGATTATTATTATGACTATTACATTCTTCATTAATTTTGGAATGCCAAAGCCACTATACTTTCTTTGATACAAATGTAAAGAATATGTGAAGAATTGATTATTCTTTATCAATCTGGCAAAAATTAGAATGGATTCATCAAGCTTTGTAATTTGACAAAGATTAAGATGTCTAAAACAAATCAGGATGGGAATCAATTCCTCAAAATGTAATACCACTCACCTGTACCCACCAGTGCATCACTGTGTAGGCTTAAGGAAGCAGAGAATTTTCAGAAGGCTCATTATTATATTCACTATGTCAGGAGAGACTACTAAATATTTGTTTCATAGTTATCTGACCTTATTTCCCATTTGATGAAAATAATACGATGAAGTCTTACGGAAATATGAAAATGTTGTTTATAATTGGTTTTTTAATTGTATTCCATAAAAGCAACTTATATGTGTATATATACACATATTACATTTCCTCACTGAAATTAGTTTAAAAAAAGTAAGAAACAAAAGACAGGAAAAAGATATGGAATGGGAAGGGCAAGAATATAAGATGAAATACATAAACACCATGAGCCACATCCTCGTTGTACACTGTTATATCTGTAATCCTGCCATTAGGTGTAGCCACAAGGTGAAGTTAGTGACGTTCCCATAGCTTAATAAATTTTTCATCTAGTTAAAAAACAAGTTTTAGCCAGATGTGGTGGCACACACCTGTAATCCCAGCACTTTGGGAAGCCAGGGTGGGTGGATCACTTGACGACAGGAGTTCGAGTCCAGCCTGGCCAACATGATGGATCCCTATTAAAAATACAAAAATTAGCCGGGCATGGTGGTGCATGCCTGTAATTCCAGCTACTTAGGAGGCTAAGGCACGAGAATAGCTTGAGCCCAGGAGGCGGAGGTTGCAGTGAGCTGAGATTGCACTACTGCACTCCAACCTGGGCAACAGAGTGAGACTCCATCCCAAAAATTAAAAAAAGAAAAAGAAAAGTTTCATATACTCTACTGAATAACTAAAGGAAAAATAAAATGGGAAAAGCCATTAAAGAAACATTAAGGCTATAGACTCTTAACTTGACAGAGGCCATTCATTCCCCATCTTCATCCATCTCTCTACCAATTACGAAGGCTATAACAGAACTATAGCTTTACCAACTATTCAAGGTAATAACTACAAAGCATGGAGTTCCGGAAGTAAAAAGACTTCAATATATTTTAATAATTTCTTTCTGTTAAATAAACATTGACATCCCAAGAATGTTCATAACATCTTGACCAGTAGATCCCATCTCAAGAAACCACTTTCTTTGCTCATCCATAAGAAGCAACTCCTCTATCCACTGAAGCTGTATCATGAGATTGCAGCAATTCAGTCTTATTTTAGATTCCACTTCTAATTCTAATTTCATGGCTATTTCTACCACAACTGCAGTTACTTCCTCCTCTAAATCCCTCAAAGTCATCCATGAGATTTGGAATCAACTTCTTCCAAATTCTTGTTCATGTTGATGTTTTGACCTCCTCCCTAAATCATGAATGTCCTTAATGGCATCCAGAATGGTGCATCTTTTCAGGGTTTCAACTGACTGTCCCAGATCCCTCAAAGGAATCACTACCTATGGCAGCTATAGCCTTATGAAACGCATTCTTAAATAGTAAGACTTAAAAGTAGAAATTACTCCTTAATCCACAGGCTGCAGAATAGATACTATGTTAGCACACATAAAACAGTATTAATCTCCCACTACATTTTCATCAGAGCTTTTGGATAACCAGGTGTCTTGTCAATAAGCAGTAATATATTGAAAGCATTCTTCTTCTGACCAGTAATCTCAACAGTGGGCTTAAAATATTTAATTCACTAAACTATACTGTGAACAGGGTGTTGTCATCCAGGCTTTGTTGCTCCATTTACAGAGAACAGGCAGAATAGATTTAGCATAATTGTTAAGGGCCCTAGGATTTTTTGGAATGGTAAATGAGCACTGGCTTTAACTTAAAAGTCCCCAGCTGCATTAGCCCCTAATAAAAGAGTCAGCCTGTCCTTTGAAGCCAGGCACTGACTTCTCTTTAGCTAGGGAAGTTCTGCATAGCATCTTCTTCTAGTAGAAGCTGTTTCATCTACATTGAAAATCTGTTGCTTAGTGTAGCAACCTTCATAAATAACCTTAGCTAAATCTTCCGGATAACTTGCTGCAGCTTCCACATCATCACTTGTTGCCTCACCCCGCACTTTCACGTTATGGACAAAGTTTCGTTCCTTAAATCTCATGAACCACCCTCTCCTAGCTTCAAAATGTTCTTCTGCAGCTTCCTCACCTCTCAGCCTTCACAGAACTGAAGAGAGTTAGGGCCTTACTCTGGATTAGGCTTTGCCTTAAGGGATGGTGTAGCTGGTTCGATCTTCTATCAAGATCTTTAAAATCTTCTCCACATCAGCAGTAAGATTGCATCATTTTCTTATCATTTGTGTATTCACTAAAGGAGCACTTTTAATCTCCTTCAAGAACTTTTCCTTTGTAGTCGTAACTTAGCTAACTGGCAATGAGAGGCCTAGCTTTTGGCCTTCCTCCCTAAGCTTGGTCATTTCTATAGCTTTTGGGTTTAAGTGAGAGATGTGAGACCCTTCCTTTCACTTGCACACCTAGAGGCCACTGTAGGATTATTAACTGACCTAATTTCAACATTGCGTGTCTCAGTAAATAGGGAGGCCTGAGGAGGGGGATAGAGACAGGGAAAAGCTGTTCCATGGAGTAGTCAGAACACATACAACATTTATCATTTGGTTTGCAATCTTACATGGATGCCATCTGTGGTGTCCCCAAAACAATTACGATTGTAATATCAAAGATCTCTGATCTCAGACTACCTTAACAGATATGATAATGAAAAAGTTTGAAATATTGCAAGAATTACAAAAACATGACATAGAGACATGAAATGAGCACACACTGTTGGGAAAATGGCACTGATAAACCTTCTTGATGTAAGGTTATCACAAACCTTCAATTTGTAAAAAACAACAACAAAAAAAAACCACAGTACCTCCAAGGCACAACAAAGCAGAGCAATAAAAGGAGGTGCTGGGCGCGGTGGCTCACGCCTGTAATCCCAGCACTTTGGGAGGCCAAGGCAGGTGGATCACAAGGTCAGGAGTTCGAGACCAGCCTGGCCAAGATGTTGAAAACCCGTCTCTACTAAAAATAAAAAAAAAATTAGCTGGGTGCGGTGGCATGCGCCTGTAATCCCAGCTACTCAGTAGGCTGAGGCAAGAGAATCGCTTGAACCTGGGAGGCGGAGGCTGCAGTGAGCTGAGATCATGCCATTGCACTCCAGCCTGGGTGACAGAGTGAGACTCCGTCTCAAAAAAAAAAAAAAAAAAAAAAAAAATGGAGGCATGCCTGTGGTTTTTAATTATCATACAGTAAAAAAAAACCTTTTTGGGTCTATAGTTGTATAAAGTTTAACACATGTACAGATTCAGTTAACCACCAAAATCAGGATACAGAACAGTTCTATCAATCCCAAAACGTCCCTTATGCTATTCTTTGTGTCAAATAAATGGTATCACATAGAATGCTACCTTTTGAGACTGGCTTGTGTCACTACATTTTTGAAATTCATCCAAGTTGTTACATGTATTAATAATCTGTTCCTTTTGACACTGAGTATTATATTGTATAAACTGTACCAGTCTGTTTATCCATTGACCAGGTGAAGGGTGTTTAGGTTATTTTCAGCTTTTGGAAGCATAAAATAAAACAGTTATGAACATTTGTATACAGGTCTTTGTGTGAATATAAGCTTCATCTCTGTAGTACAAATACCCAACAGTGGGACTACTGATTCATATGGTAAACACATTTAACTTTTAAAAAATCTACAAAACTATTTCAGAAGAGTTGTACCGTTCTGCATTGCCACCAGCAATATCTAAAAGTATCAGTTGCTCTAAATCCTTGTCAGCACTTACTTAACATACCATCTAATTTTAATGACTATTCTATCTACAGAGTATAATTTATTTTCAACATTTCAAAAACATAAAATTTGATGATTGTGAAACTTGTATTCCCAGCAAGTTATCAGGGAAATTAAAAAATAACTATTGTACAAAAAGAAAGCCAGATTTAAACATTACATATTAGTTATTAGTTTTTTTATGGGAAATTATTTTCATTTAATCTCATTTCCTGAGAAAAGGTGAGGTGGTCCAAATAAAATGGGTAAGTCATTATAAATGGAATCAACTGGGAAGCCAATCTCAAATAATCTGATGGTTTAGATTTCAATATACAAATCAAATGTTTTCTTTCATAATAACTTCATAGAGGTCAAAAATTACAGTGCAAAATTATAATGTATTTTCAATTTTCAGAAAATTAATGACTACAAAATATTTAATATGTCATTGTCCTATAACCTCTACCATCCCCACTGGCTATACAATTTTAAGCTATTGGGTGTGGGTTAGAGTATCCTATGTGATACTCTTAGGTTAACTAACTACCTGGGCAGTAACAAGCAATTTCAAGGCATGAATACATAGCTCAAGGCACAAAGCAGAACGTGATTGCTGTCTCATTTTTTTTTTTTTTAATTTCAATAGCTTTTCGGGTACAAGTGGTTTTTGGTTACATGGATGAATTCTACAATGGGAAAATCTGAGATTTTAGTGTACCTGTTGCCCAAGTAGTGCATTGTACTCAATACGTAGTTTTTAAAATCTCTCCCTCCTCCCTGCTTGGGAGTCTTCGACATCCAGACTTGTATCACTCTGTATGTCTTTGCATACCCATAGCTTAGTCTCTAATAATCTGATGGTTTAGATTTCAACATACAAATAAAAAATGAGAACATATGGTACTTGGTTTTCCAGCCCCGAGTTACTTCACTCAGAAGAGTGGCCTCCAGCTCCAGCCATGTTGCTACAGAGACTTCATTATTTTTTTATGGCTGAGCAGTATTCCACGGTGAGTGCATGTACACATATACACATGTGTGTGTGTGTGTGTGTGTGTGTGCACGAGCGCATATATTTGCACATTTCCTTTGTGTACTCATCAGCTGACGGGGACTTAGGCTGGTTCCATATCTTTGCAATTGTGAACTGTGCTGCAATAAACATAGATATGTAGGTGTATTTTCTGATATAATGACTTATTTTCCTTTGGGCAGATAGCCAGTAGTGAGAATGGTAGATCAAATGGTAGATCTACTTTTAGTTCTTTAAGAAATCTCCGCCTACGACCATACCACTGTAAATGCGCCCAATCTCGTCTGACGTTGGAAGCTAAGCAGAGTCAGGCCTGGTTAGTACTTGGATGGAAGAAATCTCCACAGTGTTTTCCACACAGGTTGTACTTAAATCTCACCAGCATTGTATAAGCACTCCCTTTTTACCATATCCGTGCCAGCATCTTATGTTTTGTTTTGTTTTTACTTTTTCATAATGGTCATTCTGGCTGGGATGAGGTGGTAAGTCACTGTGGTTTTAATTTGCATTTCCCTGATCATTAGTGATGTTGAGAATTTCACGTGTTGGCTATTTGTAGATCTTCTTTTAACAAATGTCTATTCATGTTGCTTTAATGTGTTTTATCTGATATAAAAGAATAGCTACTCCTGCTCGCTTTTGGTTTCTATCTGCATGGAATATGTTTTTCTACCCCTTTACTGTGAGTCTACAAGAATCCTTATGGGTGTTAGGTGATTTTCTTGAGGACAGTAGATATTTGGTTTGTGATTTTAAATTCTAAAACAACTTTTAAAAGGCAAATGAGTTTCAAACTGTATCTAGATAAAGGACAAATGGATCTACCGCAACGTATATACTGCTTAGTCCAAATAGGAAGAACCATATCTAGAGTTCTGGGATTACATTTAAGAAAACACAATATCAAATCTGAGATTATCCAGAGAAGGACAAAGAGGATGGAAGTAAATTGAGGAACAGTTTCTAACATGAGGAATGGTTGAGAGTAATCTCAATAATTCTGCAGCCTCAAGAAGAGAAAACTTATGGGAAAGATATTTATTTAATTAGGATAAGTTTGTGAATATTAAAGCAAAACAAACTGTTGTTCAATGTAATGACGAACTTTGCAGCATTTATAAATAATGAGAGGGAAGCCTTAAAATATAATGAGGACCAGGCATGGTGGCTCACGCCTGTAATCACAGCACTTTGGGAGACCAAGGCAGAAGGACCACTTGAGGCCAGGAGTTCAAAACCAGTCTAAGCAACATAGTGAGACACTACATCCACTAAAAATTAAAATAAAATAATTTTTAAATTAACCAAATGTGGTGACACACACATATTATCCCAGCTACTCAGGAAGCTAAGGCAGAGGATGCCCTGAGCACAGGAGTTCAAGGCTGCAGTAAGCTATGACTGCACCACTGCATTCCAGCCTGGGTTGACAGAGCAAGACTCTGTCTTTAAAAATATAAAAATAAAAAAAATGAAGAAAAATATATTATGAGCTCTGCTGAACTGGAAGCATTCAAGCAGAAGATGAACTATAGTAAGACTTCATGTTGAAATTTAGACTAAATGAACCCTAATGTCCCTCCAACTCTAAGATAATTTAATTCTAATACTAATAAAACAACTGGCAGTGCAGCATTGTAGCTGAGTTAAAATATTGATATTACTTAACCATAATCAACAGGGGAATTAACAATTTCTATTATGTGATGTTAATGAAACAATTTAAAAGCTCCATGTAGAAGTCTGAGTTAAAATATAGACTCTACAAAATCAAAAGAAAAAAGGGCTTCTTGGCTAGGCGTGGTGGGTCACGCCTCTAATCCCAGCACTTCGGGAGGCCGAGGCGGGCAGATCATGAGGTCAGGAGTTCAAGATCAGCCTCGCCAACATGGCGAAACCCCATCTCTACTAAAAATACAAAAAAAAAAAATTAGCCAGGCATGGTGGCGCGTGCCTATAATCCCAGCTACTTGGGAAGCTGAAGCAGAAGAATCACTTGAACCCGGGAGGTAGAGGTTGCAGAGAGCCAAGATCGTGCCACTGTACTCCAGCCTGGGCAACAGAGTGAGACTCCCTCTCAAAAAAAAAAAAAAAAGGCTGGGCACAGTGGCCCATGCCTGTAATTCCAGCACTTTGGGAGGCTGAGGCGGGTAGATCACCTGAGGTCGGGAGTTCGAGACCAGCTTGACCAAAATGGAGAAACCCCGTCTCTACTAAAAATACAAAATTAGCTGGGCATGGTGGCACATGCCAGTAATCCGAGCTACTCAGGAGGCTGAGGTGGGAGAACAGTTTGAACCTGGGAGGTGGAGGTTGTGATGAGCCAAGATTGCACCATTATACTCCAGCCTGGGCAACAGAAGCAAACTCCCTCTCAAAAAAAAAAAAAAGAAGAAAGAAAAGAAAAGAAAAAAGGGCTTCTCAAAGCGGCAAAGCCTATCTAAGAAAGAAACAAAGAGGAAAAAGAGCTATCAGCCACTATAAGTTACCCATCCACAGAAATAGTTTCTCTGACAAAGTTTACATTTAACTTATTCTAAGAAAAGAGAAGTACAGCTCCTATGGAGACAATCTCCAATCTATCTACAAAGCATAAGATTCACACACAGAATATATGTAGAAAAACTTCAAGTGCTGAATTATTTTACTGACAAACAATAAAGCAAAAAGAGAGAAGCTTATACATGTTACATAGCCAGTATGTTTCTAAATTGTTAGTATATGTAATGTAACATGTCAACTAACAGTTGGATAAAATAGATAGAAGTGCCTTTCAGCCTCTTATTCAAATGTTTCTTTTCCTTACATTCTCTTGTAGTTCAAAAGAGCTGAATCCCAACCATTGTAGGCACATTCTTTCCATCAAAAATAGGAGGGCATGGCACCTTAACTTTAAAACAAAAATTTAAAAATGTGATTAAATAGTATAGTACATTACTTCTTTCCGTGTTAAGACATACTTATATATAAAAAATCAATGGTAAAATAAAATTTTACCAATGAATTAAAACTGCTATATGTAATTTCTCTTTTAGTTTTATTGGTTCATTAAAGGAGGAACGTAATTTTAGAAATAAGTATCAGAAACATCTAGGAGCATGCTAAAGACTTTAGCTATCTGCCTTTCCTAAAGTTCTCTTTTAAAATAATGCCTTCCAATCAAACAGATGCAACAAAAAATGATAAAGGGGGTATCACCACCAATCCCACAGAAATATAAACTACTGTCAGAGATTTCTACAAATAACTCTATACACATAAATTAGTAAATCTAGAAGAAATGGATAAATTCCTGGACACTTACATCCTCCCAAGACTAAACCAGCAAGAAGTTGAATCCTTGAATAGACCAGTAACAAGGTCTGAAATTGAGGCAGCAATTAATAGCCTACGAACCAAAAAAAGTCCAGGACCAGACGGGTTCACAGCCAAATTCTACCAGATGTACAAAGAGGAGCTGGTACTATTCCTTGTGAAACCATTCCAAAAAATACAAAAAGAGGGAATCCTATCTAACTCACTTTATGAGACCAACACCATCCTGATACCAAAATCTGGCAGAGACACAACTAAAAAAGAAAATTTCAGGCCAAGATACATGATAAACATTGATGTGAAAATCCTTAATAAAATACTGGCAAACCAAATGCAACAGCACATCAAAAAGCTTATCCATCATGATCAAGTCAGCTTCATCCCTGGGATGGAAAGCTGATTCAACGTACACAAATCTATAAATGTAATCCAACACATAAACAGAACCAAAGACAAAAACCACATGATTATCTCAATGGATGTAGAGAAGGCCTTCAACAAAATTCAACAGCCCTTTATGCTAAAAACTCAATAAACTAGTTATTGATAGAATGTATATCGAAATATTAAGAGCTATTAATGACAAACCCACAGCCAATAACATACTGAATGGGCAAAAACTGGAAGCATTCCTTTTGAAAACTGACACAAGACAAGGATCCCCTCTCTCAACATAGGATCTGCTCCTATTCAACATAGTATTGGAAGCTCTGGCCAGGGCAACCAGGCAAGAAAAAGAAATAAAGCGTATTCAATTAGGAAAAGAAGAAGTCAAATTGTCCCTATTTGCAGACGACATGATTGTATATTTAGAAGAACTCACTGTCTTAGCCCAAAATCTCCTTAAGTTGATAAGCAACTTCAGCAGAGTCTCAGGATACAAAATCAATGTGCAAAAATCACAAGCATTACTATACACCAATAATGAACAGAGCCAAATCATGAGTGAACTTCCATTCACAATTGCTACAAAGAAACAAAATACCTAGGAATACAACTTACAAGGGAAGTGAAAGACCTCTTCAAGGAGAACTGCAAACCACTACTCAAGGAAATAAGTGAGGACACAAACAGATGGAAAAACATTCCGTGCTCATGGTTAAGATGAACCAATATCATGAAAATGGCCATACTGCCCAAAGTAATTTATAGAATCAATGATATCTCCATCAAGCTACCAATGACTTTCTTCATAGAATTGGAAAAAACCACCTTAAACTTCATATGGAACCAAAAAAGAGACCACATGGCCAAGACAATCCTAAGCAAAAGAAACAAAACTGGAGGCATCACACTACTTGACTTCAAACTATACTACAAGGCTACAGTAATCAAAACAGCATGGTACTAGTACCAAAACAGAAACATAGACCAATGGAACAGAACAGAGGCCTCAGAAGTAATGTTACACATCTACAATCATCTGATCTTTGACAAACTTCACAAAAACAAGCAACTGGGGAAAGGATTCCCTGTTTAATAAATGGTGTTGGGAAAAGTGGCTAGCCATGTGCAGAAAGCTAGAACTGGACCCCTTTCTTACACCTTATACAAAAATTAACTCCAGAAAGATTAAAGATTTAAACATAAGACCTAACACCATAAAAACCCTAGAAGAAAACATAGGCAATACCATTCAGGACACAGGCATAGGCAAAGACTTCGTGACTAAAACACCAAAAGCAATGACAGCAAAAGCCAAAACACACAAATAGGATCTAAATAAACTTAAGAGCTTCTGCACAGCAAAAGAAACTATCATTAAGTAAACTGGCAACCAACCAACAGAATGGAAAAAAATTTTTGCAACCTACCCATCTGACAAAGGGCTAATATCCAGAATCTATAAAGAACTTAAACAAATTTATAAGAAAAAAAACAAACAAATCCATTAAAAAGTGGGCAAAGGATATGAATAGATACTTTTCAAAAGCAGATCTTTATGCAGCCAACAAACATATGAAAAGAAGCTCATCTTCACTAGTCATTAGAGAAATGCAAATCAGAACTACAACATTAGAGAAATACAAATCAAAACTACAGTGAGATACCATCTCATGCCAGTTAGAACAGCAATCCATTCAAATATCAGGAGAGAAGCGCTGCTGGAGAGGATGTGGAGGAATAGGAACGCTTTTACACTGGTGGTGGGAGTATAAATTAGTTCAACCATTGTGGAAGACAGTGTGGCGATTCCTCAAGGATCTAGAAATAGAAATACCATTTAACCCAGCAATCTCATTACTGGGTATATACCCAAAGGATTATAAATAATTCTATTATAAAGACACATACACATATACGTTTATTGTGGCACTGTTTAAAACAGCAAAGACTTGGAACCAACCCAAATGCCCAACAAAGATAGACGAGATAAAGAAAATGTGGCACATATACACCATGGAATACTATGCAGCCATGAAAAAGGATGAGTCCATGTCCTTTGTGGGGACATGGACTAAGTTGGAAATCATCATTCTCAACAGACTGACACAAGAACAGAAAACCAAACACCTGCATGTTCTCACTCATAAGTGGGTGTTGAACAATGAGAACACATGGACACAGGGAGAGGAACATCACACACCAGGGCTTATCGGGGGTGGGGAGGCTAGGGGAGGGATAGCAGGGGTTGGGGGGATTGGGGAGGGATAACATTAGCAGAAATACCTAAGACTGATGATGGGGTGTATGCCTATGTAACAAACCTGCATGTTCTGCACATGTACCCCACAACTTAAAGTATAATTAAAAAAAAAAAGTCTCATCTAACTGCCAATAAACTTAATATTTCTTCTGAATAATTGTTGGGTTTTTGTGTTGTGCCTTATCAATCTTAAAAACCCTCTTTGCTGTAGCAATCAGAAATATGAGACACAAATCTGCAGTTTTCCTCTAGGAATTGTGCAGTAACTCAATAGTGGGTATCCACCATCCATACTTGTTTACCCTTCCTGCTAATTTTATTAGCTACTTCCTAAAACTTCTGACTAATAAAACTCTAAGATCAATTTCAAATTATTTTTGAATAATTCAGAAGATAAACAGAAGTAAAAATGCTGCAAATCACCCATGAGTAATCAGGATTCTAAAGTTAAGCAAAAAAGCAGTGATAGTCAAGCAAACTAGTCAGTTATTTATTAGTCAAGCATTTACTAAGTGGCCATGGGAAACAGAGCTATGGTTCTAGTTGAAAGAAAAATTTTAAATATATTCCATCTTTCCCAATTTCCTAACCTAATCTTTGAAAAGATTCTCTTTTAGAACTTCCTTCTCATTCTTTATACTGTAAGTGTATTTATAACAGGTCTGTAACCTATTAGGAATCAGGCCACACAGCAGGAGGTGAGTAGCAGGTGAGCAAGCATTACCTTCTGAGCTCTGCCTCCTGTCAGATCACCAGCAGCACTAGAGTCTCATAGGAGCCTGAACTCTATTGAGAACTGTGCGTGCAAGAGATCTAGGTCACATGCTACTCATGAGAATCTAATTCCTGACAATGTGAGGTGGAAGTTTCATCCTGAACCCCCTCTGCTCCACTGGTCTGTGGAAAAACTGTCTTCCAGGAAACTGCTGATTTAGAACACTAAAAGTAATGAGGCATCTTTCATATCACTAGAGAAAAATTTTAGGGAATATCATCAAAATAAAAATAACGAAGTAAAGCTTGCTTCCTTAACAGACCAAGAGCCTTGTCATTACAACACGGATTATCTTGACACCTGGGCAGCAACAACAAACAATCAGTTAAAAAGTTGTATAGACTGGCCGGGCGTGGTGGCTCACGCCTGTAATCCAAGCACTTTGGAGGCCAAAGCGGGTGGATCACCTGAGGTCGGGAGTTCAAGACCAGCCTGACCAACATGGTGAAACCCCGCCTTTAAAAAAAAAAAAAAGTTGTACAGACACTGTTTTCTGTGACTGACAAACAGGCATCTTATCCTATTATCAAATGCAGAGTTCTAGGCTGGATAGGGTGGATATTTTGGCTTTCGGGCAAGGTAATGGGTCCCCTATCTGCTCTTTAACAGTTGACCTTTCCATTTATTAGTGGTGTATACTAACTACCCCAAAGGTAGATGTTTTTGTTTTCTAGGGGAAAAGGATGAAGATAATTCTGTGCTAAGTTTTTTTATTTCAATTCTACAAATGTAGCTTTAAAAGCAATGTAATTTCAACAAATCACCTTTGCGAAATGGAAAGTTATAGGATGAAATCAGGGATTCCCTGAATTTTTCCAATCCCATTTATGTATTACCTCTCTAAATGTGAAAGAATTTAAACCAATGATTATTGCGACCATAAATATGTCTAAAAATAAGCCTCCCTTCTAAACCTTTGCAATTCCTTATGGCAGTGGTTCTCAAACCTCAGTCTGTATCAGAGTCACCTGGCAAGCTTGTTAAAATACAATCTGTAGGACCCTATCCCCAGTTTCTGATTCAATAGGTCTGGGGTATTGCTTGAGAACTGGCCGGTCTAACAAGTTCCTAGTTGACGGTGATGCTTGTCTGGGAATCACACTTTGAGAACTGCTACCTTAAGGCAATGTTACACATCTAGACTAGTTAAAATATCATCTTGACTAAAAAGTTTATGATAAAGTTTTGGCATCCTACCCAAAACACAAAGAATCACAGAAATGATATAACCCAATGTTATCAAAGCTTTGAAAAGCAAGTGCCCGCAAATGTACTAATTTATACTAATTTAAATACTAGGGCACAATCAGGTAAAATACTGAAAAGAGCCATTAGAAATGATAAGAAAATAATTCAAAGAGAAAAAAATTTGTATGTGCCAAAACATTCACTCACTACGTATGACTACAAAATGCCAAACAACTGGAGAATACTTATACAAACTATAATAGACTCAACAAATGGAGTATTATTTAACCATAAAGATGACCAAAAAATGAAGCAAGTGCACGCGTGCGAACACACACACACACACACACAAACACACACACACACACACAAACACACACACACACAGAAAATGGAAACAAAGTATGAAAGAAAATAGAACATAAAACGGATAGCAGCAATATGTTTAATGATAAAAATCAGAAGTAGCCTCAATAGATGTAATATTTATTTAAGCTGACTAAATGAGCTATTTTAGACATAATATTTTTATAATATAGCACTCAAAATATTTCACAGAATATTTTAAAGTAGCTTCTGGTCTACAGATTACAGTAACCATCTAACCCACTGAAAATACTTTCAATATTTATGAAGTAAATAGTTAATAAAAACATTAAAAGTAAAAAGAAAACCTAATTAAAGTTCCTAGATAATGCTTCCTTAAAATTTTAACATGAAGAAGTGAAACTTAGAACTATGCTGGGCATAGCTAGCAAAATCACTTGAACCAAATGTACCGAGTGGTAAAACAGGCATTTTCATTAGAAAAAAAGATTGGGATTCAAAGCCTAATAACAATCTAAAAAAAAAAATCTTTTGAGAAAAACTAATGCAATCATTAAAAATGTTTTTTAAAAACTGTTAAAAATAATAACTTTTAAAGTGTATAACTTACTGTTTTGATTCACTGTGACAAACTTCCAAGGTTGGATCATTATAAATAAAAGCAGCCTCTAAGTCATTGATCCTTACTCGGTATATTCTACACTGTTTGCTGTTCAACTTGATTCTATTCAGGTTTGCAACTGTGGGAAATATAGTCAGTTCCACAAATCCCTGTAAAGATAGAGAGTAACAACTTCATTATAAAGACTGGTATGTTTCAGAATACAGTTTTTATTTTTACCACTTATACACATACTACACTCCAGAGACAAAATCCCAAATAGCTATACACATATATATGTTTTCCAAGTATTTTAATTTCAAACATGATTGTCATAGTGACTGAATGGGTGTGAGTTATGTACACTTTATCATCCCGGTGGTTCATATTCACTATCAGTGTAAATTAGGCAGTCAGAAAAAAGTCAAAGGCTTGCTACTCCCAAAGACCAGAATTTCTAAGCAGACTAGGACTAAAAAGGGAGGAAGAAAAAAATGACAGAGCAGAAAGAGAATCAAAACCAGAAGACTGATGAAGGAAAGAACATGGAAGAAAAAAATGGGGTAAAAATTATACCATTGAAGCTGACAAGTATGAGTTTCTGCTTATGAGGTGGCAAGAGCTACAAAGATATCAAGGCAAGTAGGGAAAATCTGCTGCTATATCCAGATCCATGTTCCACCATGTTAGCTGTATGGTATGCAATCTATCTGTATCCAACACATGAAAACCAGTTAAATACAGACTTTTCTCTTGTATTGAATCAATGGGAAAGACGAACAGATGAAACATGGAATATATGTCCAATGTGATTTTAATATCCTGGGGTGAAAACTGATGTACTCAAACATAAAACAAAGGAGGGCATAAACAGTAATATTTCAAGGGCTCCAAAGTGAACAGAAAATATTCAGAGGCTGTAACAGAAATATCTAAGACAAAATTCAGATAGTAACCATAGAGAACTAGATTATAATGGCTGCTACCGGCCAGGCACGGTGGCTCATCTGAGGTCAGGAGTTCAAGACCAGCCTGGCCAACATGTGAAATCCCATCTTGTAAAAAAAAAAAAAAAAAAAAAAAAAGGTTAAAAAAAAATGGCTGCTATCATGTACCAGACATTGCACTAGATACTTTCCTATGTTCCCTCTAATCCTAATACCAACTCTAAGAGACAAGTACTACTTTATACTTTTTACAGAGAAGCTACAGATATTACTGTATTTTTAAAAAAGAACTTTTTACAGATAACAAAGGTTAAAAAAAATTAGGTCACTAATAAGTAGAGAATTGAGATTCAAACACATTTAAATGATTCCAAATGATTCTCACTATGCCATAATGCCTCTGGGTAGAAGAGTTTTAAATAATATGCAGTAATTGTTTTTAGGTAACATTTAGCCCAACTGCCTCAAGAAAGCCTAGAGATTCTGTAGCCCCTTTGTTCTCAATTCCCAAGTAAGAAGAGACCCATACACCCTTAAATTAGAACAATCTGCACAGATCTGTGAGTTAGAAATGCAAAAAAACAGAAGCGCAAAAGCCAAAATACAGTTGATAAAGATTCTGTGTTTAAAGGTGTAAACTGTGACCAGAATTCCTTTCATTAGTATATCTATCATCCAATGACCATTCTAAATTTAAATGAGCTTAGATCAGCTGAAAGATAAGAATTAGAATCAAGACAACTACAGCACGAAAGATTAAGGAAAGTGCTGTCAACAGCTACTTGGGTGGGATATAAGAACAGCATCTGGCTTTCTAAACTCTAATAACAATGATAGAAGGAAAGAATGCATTTCATGAAGATAGGAAAAGCCCAGTCTCCTTGCACCATCAAGTCTCTACCACCACCTAGGACTCTAACCTACACCTGCCTGAAACATTCAGACCCATTAACCTCTACAGGTCTTCAATTTCTGCCACCCTTAGCCATTGGTCATCTGCAAGCCCCTCAGGTCATCTAGCCCCTCACTCCCTGCTGTTTGCTCTCTCCCCACCACTTCACAGATAACCATCCTCCTGGAGCCCACATTCCATTTTCGACATTTCCCCTGTGCATTTCAACCTTTTCTAAAACTCCCTATCTACCCTCTAGCCTTAAATGAAATGGCTCCTGAATCCTAGACAAGAAGCTACTTACTCTCCCATTCACTATAAATGAGGGTAGTGGAAAACAGGCATTCTAAGAGTTTCCACTACTGCTTCTGGGTGATTTACAGGATTTTAATTTAACGTACACTGTAAGGGTAAGGGCAGCATAGTGTCATAGTTAAAAGCAGGTGTTCTGGAGGTAGACTCCCTGTCTTCAAATCCTAGCTCTACCACTTAGTAACTGTATAATCTTGGGCTAGTGACCCCAGTTCACTGTGCCTCAGTTTTCTCATCAAAAATAATGACATTACTGGCCTTTTAGTGTTATTATTATGACAACTGAACTGGCAGGCATGGCTAAAGTGGAAGGATTGCTTGAACCTGGGAGGTTGAGGCTGCAGCGGGCTGTGATTGCGACACTGCATTCCAGTCTGGGTGACAGAGCAGGATCGCATCTCAAAAAAAAACAAAATAAAAATAACTGAATAATTTAATACATGGAGCGTACTTAAAATTGTAGCTCGCCCCTAGTATATGCTTAATAAATATTTTAGTCATGCTTTTCTGCTTATCGTTTATGTTCATGCCAGACAGGTACACCACCCTCCATGCTTCTTATCTGTACAACTCCCCAACATTTGCTGAAGGCTCACACTCTTGCTGTTTTTTTTTCTTTTTTTCAGAGACAGGGTCTTGCTCCGTCACCCAGGCTAGAATGCAGTGTAGCAATCATGGCTCACCGCAGCTTCAACCTCCCAGGCTCAAGTGATCCTCCTACCTCAGCCTCCAGGCTCAAGTGATCCTCCCAATTCAGCCTCCAGAGTAGCTGGGGACCACAGGCATGCACTACTATACCTGGTTAATTAAAAACTTTTTTTCTATAGAGATGGGTCTTATTATGTTGCCCAGGCTGGTCTGGAACTTCTGGCCTCAAGTGATCCTCCTATCTCGGCCTCCCAGAGCACTGGAATTACAGGCATAAACCACTGCACCTGGCCACATACTCCTTTTGTAACACGTCTGCCATCACTCTAAGTGACTTGAATATAGATGTGTCTGTTCCATCCAATAAGACTTCCTCAAAGTTCCTTGACCTCAATTTCTACAATCTTCACTTCCTTCCGGGGAGAATCAAGATCACACTCTGAAAAGCACTTCATCACTGCTTGCAACTGCTCTGATGCTGACATTATGAACTCAACTATTCAGAATGCCTCTCCTGCCACTCTTCTCGTTACTTCTCTCCCAGTTCTCCTGCTCAACTGCCTGAAATCCTTCTGTCTTTGACTTCTTCCAGTTTCTCACCACAATCTTCTTGGCACTTCTGGGGCTACTTTTTCTCCCCTCACCTTAAATCCTTAAATTCAATCACTCCTCTGTCAACTACAAATTCTCTTGCCCCTCTGTTTCATGTACCCATCTTTCCTTCTGTTTAAGAATGATATATCCAATGGTCCTTTAGAGGCTACTCCCAACAGGATCGTCAGAAACATCACTGTATTTCTCTCTCCTCAATTACAATCTTTCCTTCCTGTAGAATTTTTTTCTGTGCCTACAAACATGATCAAGATCCAAGGTTTTAAAAGCCTGTAGATCTATGCTACCCTCACATGAATTTTTTCTTTTTCCCATACCTTCCAAACAGAAATTCTTGTAAAAGTAGAGTATGTTCACTGTTTCAACTTCCTCTTCAACTCATTACAATATGACTTATGTAGTCATCAGTCCACTGAAATAATCTGATGGTTTTTGTGTCCCCACCCAAATCTCATCTTGAGTTCCCATGTGTTGTGGGACAGACCCGGTGGGAGGTAAATAAATCATGGGGGCAAGTCTTTCCCGTGCTGTTCTCTTAAAGTGAGTAAGTCTCATGAGATCTGAAGGTTCTAAAAACAGGAATTTTTCTGCACAAGCTCTTTTTCCCTGCTGCCATCCAGGTAGTTGTGACTTGCTCCTCCTTGGCTTCTGCCATGATTGTGAGGCTTCCCCTGCCATATGGAACTGTAAGATCTTCATTAAACCTCTTTCCTTTGTAAACTTCCCAGTCTCAGGTATGTCTTGGTCAGCAGTGTGAAAACGGACTAATACAGTAAACTGGTACCAGTAGAGTGGGGTGCTGCTGAAAAGTTACCTGTGTGGAAGCAACTATGGAACTGGGTAACAGGCAGAGGGTGGAACAGTTTGGAAGGCTCAGAAGACAGGAAAATGTGGGACAGTTTGGAACTTCCTAGAGGCTTGTTGAATGGCTTTGACCAAAATGCTAAAAGTGATACAAAAAGTAAGGTCTAGGCTGAGGTGGGTCTCAGATGGAGATGAGGAATTTCTCGGGAACTAAAGCAAAGGTGACTCTTGTTATGTTTTAGCACAGAGACTGGCGGCATTTTGCCCCACCCTAGAGATCTGTGGAACTGTGAACCTGGGTCTCCGGAGAATAAATTTCTAAGCAGCAAAGCATTTAACAGGTGACTTGGGTGCTGTTAAAGGCATTCAGTTTTATAATAAGGGAAGTAAAGCATAAAAGTTAGGAAAATTTGCAGCCTGACAAGAGATAGAAAAGAAAATCCCATTTTCTGAGGAGAAATCCAAGCTGGCTACAGAAATCTGCAAAAGTCACAAAGAGCTGAATGTTAATCCCCAAGAAAATGGGAAAAATATCTCCACGGCATGTCAGAGGTCTTCACGGCAGCCCCTCCCATCATAGGCCTGGAAGCCTAGGAGGAAAAAGTGGTTTAGTGGGCCGGGCCGAGTCCTCATGCTGTGTGCAGCCTAGGACTTGGTGCCCTGCACCCTAGCCACTCCAGCCAGGGCTAAAAGGGGTCAACTTAGAGCTTCAGAGTGATGCAAGCCTCAAGCCTTCACAGCTTCCACGTGGTGATGAGCCTGTGAGCACACAGAAGTCAAGAACTAAGGTTTGGGAATCTCTGTCCAGATTTCAGAGTATGTATGGAAACGCCTGGATGCCCAGGCAGAAGTTTGCTGTAGGGGTAGGGTCGTCATGGAGAAACTCTTCTAGGCCAGTGCAGAAGGGAAATGTGGGGTCAGAGCCCCCACACAGGGTCCCTACTGGGGGAGCTGTGTGAAGTAGGCCACCATCCTCCAGACCCCAGAATGGTAGATCCACTGACAACTTGCACCATGCACCTAGAAAAGCTGCAGACACTCAAAACCATCCCGTCAAGACAGCTGGAAGGCTGCACCCTGCAAATCCACAGGGGCAGAGTTGCCCAAGACTATGGGAACCTACCTCTTACATCAGTGTGACCTGGATGTGACACAGAGTCAAAGGAGATCATTTTGGAGCTCTAAGATTTGACTGTCCTGCTGGATTTCAGACTTGCATGGGGCCTATAGCACCTTTGTTTTGACTAATTTCTCCCACTTGGAATGGCTGTATTTACCCACTGCCTGTATCCTCATTGTATCTAGGAAGTAACTAACTTTCTTTTGATTTTACAGGTTCATAGGCAAAATAGACTTGCCTTGTCTCAGATGAGACTTAGGACTTTTGAGTTAATGCTGAAATGAGTTAAGATTTTAGGGGACTGTTGGGAAGGCATGATTGGTTTAGAAATGTGAAAACATAAGATTTGGGAGGGGCCAGGGGCAGAATGATATGGTTTGGCTGTGTCCCCACCCAAATCTCATCTTGTATTCCCATGTGTTATGGGAGGGATCCAGTGGGAGGTAACTGAAACATGGGGCAGAATGATACGGTTTGGCTGTGTCCCCACCCAAATCTCATCTTGTATTCCCATGTATTATGGGAGGGATCCAGTGGGAGGTAACTGAATCATGGGGCAAGCATTCCCTGTGCTGTTCTCAAGACAATGAATTAAGTCTCATGAGATCTGACATTTTGTTTTTGTTTTTTGAGATGGAGTCTTCCTCTGTCACCCTGGCTGGAGTGCGATGGTACAATCTCGGCTCACTGCAACCTCCAACTCCCAGATTCAAGCAATTCTCCCACCTCAGCCTTCCAAGCAGATATGATTACAGGCACCCACCATTATGCCCGGCTAATTTTTGTGTTTTCATAGAGACAGGGTTTCACCATGTTGGCCAAGGTGGTCTCGAACTCCTGACCTCAGGTGATCTGCTGGCCTCAGGCTCCCAAAGTGCTGGGAATACAGGCATGAGCCACCATGCCCAGCAATCTGACAGTTTTAAAAGTGGGAGGGAGTTTTTCTGCACAAGCTCTCCTTTTGCCTGTTGCCATCCACGTAAGGTGTGACTTACAACTCCTTGCCTTCTGCCATTACTGTGAGGTTTCCCCAGCCACATGGAACTGTGAGTTCCCCATCAAACCTCTTTCCTTTGTAAATTGCCCAGTTTTAGGTATGTCTTTATCAGCAGTGTGAAAATGGACTAATACATTACCCTTGCTGTAGTCACTAATGACCAAGAATTACTTTCAGTTTTCAAGTGTAAACTTACTGTTTACATTTAAAATGAACAACTATTTCCTTTTTTTTTTTTTTTTTTTTTTGGGATGGAGTTTCATTCCTGATGCCCAGGCTGGAGTGCAGTGGCACAATCTTGGCTCACTGCAACCTCCGTCTCCTGGGTTCAAGTGACTCTCCTGCCTCAGCCTCCCAAGTAGCTAGGATTATGTCCACCACCACGCCTGGCTAATTGTTTCGTATTTTTAATAGAGACAGGGTTTCAGCAAATTGGCTGGTCTGGTCTCAAACTCCTGACCTCAGGTGATCCACCTGCCTCGGCCTCCCAAAGTGCTGGGATTACAGGCATGAGCCACACTGCACCTCGCCTCCTCCTTCTTAAAATATGTTTTTTGGCCAGGTGTGATGGCTCATATCTGTAATCCCAGCACTTTGGAAGGCCGAAATAGGGTGGATCGCTTGAGACCAATCTAGGCAACATGGCAAAACTCCGTCTCTACCAAAAAATACAAAAATTAGCCGGGCGGGTGGTGCATGACTGTGGTCCCAGCTATTCAGAAGGCTGAGGTGGGATAACCACCTGCAGCCAGGGAGGCTGAGGCTGCAGTGAACTGTGACTATGCCACTGCACTCCAGCCTAGGTGACAGTGAGATCCTGTCTCAAAAAAAAAAAAGTTTTTCCTTGGTTTCTGCAGCCCAAGTGGCTCTTGGTCAGTTTTCTCCAATACCATATTCTTCAGATATTTCTCCCTGATGCTCACTTCCTCCTAGATCCTCTAAGTGAGCTTTTCTACACCCTTAATGAACAACTGTATATCAAAGGCTTTTAAATCTCTCTCACCATCTCATTCTTCATCTGCACAGACATGTAGCTAACTACCCACTATTCATCTCAATTTAATAACCCAAAAGTGCATGAAATGTAACGTTTTCTAATCTGACCTATGAATCTTTCCTCTCAAACCTACTGCCCTTCTCTTCTACACACAGAAAACAGAATAACCGTTTGTTTAAACTTATACACTTTATCTTGTACCCTATCATACAGAAGTAGATGGCATGATCAATTACTGAAGGCTCAGTAACGGCAATAATAAAGAAACCTCCTACAGGAGGCTGCCTTAAATTAGTAGACAACATATAGGATTATCTCTCCTAGCCAAAACAGAACTGGGAACCAAGGGGTCAAAGTTGGAGTGACTATTCTCAGTATTACACTAAAAATGCCATAGAAGAATTTTTTTTTCCAAGACAGAGTTTTGCTCTTGTTGCCCAGGCTGGAGTGCAACGGCGCAATCTCGGCTCACTGCAACCTCCACCTTCCAGGTTCAAGTGATTCTCCTGCCTCAGCCTCCTGAGTAGCTGGGATTACAGGCGCCCACTACCATGCCCAGCTAATTTTTTGTATTTTAAGTAGGGACAGGGTTTCACCATGTTGGTCAGGCTATTCTTGAACTCCTGACCTCAGGTAATCCACCCACCTCAGCCTCCCAAAGTGCTGGGATTACAGGTATGAGCCACAGTGCCCAGCCATGGAAGGAATTTTTGCCTCCTGTCTCTGTGACCCTGGGTTCAGTGTGTTGAGAGGTCCTAGTGCCCAAGGGAAGAACGCAGCCACCAGGGCACATAATCATGATTCTATTACATTGGAAGTTGAGGCTGCCCCTTGACCACCTTGAGCTCCTAATCCCAAAGAAGCAAAAAGCAAGGAAATAGGTCCTGTTCTGGCTGGAATGAATCATTCCAATTATCAAATAAAAAATTAAAGCTTCACTACACAATAAGGACAAGTATTACATCTAGAATCAAGGGGGTTCCCGGAGATGCCTCTCAGATCCCCCCTGACTAACAGTCCTAGGCAACAGAAACTACAACAAGCCAATAAAGGCAAGAGAAACAACAGTGAAAATAACAGTGAAGGTCCTAAAGAAACAAGAGTCTAGGCCGGGCACGGTGGCTCACGCCTGTAATCCCAGCACTTTGGGAGGCCAAGATGGGCAGATCACAAGGTCAAGAAATCAAGACCATCCTGGCCAACATGGTGAAACCTCGTCTGTACTAAAAATACAAAAAAAATTAGCCAGGCATGGTGGCATGTGTCTGTGGTCCCAGCTACTCGGGAGGCTGAGGCAGAAGAATCGCTTGAACCCAGGAGACGGAGGTTGCAGTGAGCCGAGATTGTGCCACTGCACTCCAGCCTGGTGACAGAGCAAGACTCCGTCTCAAAAAAAAAAACCAAAAAAACCAAAAAAAAAAACCCCACCAGTCTCAAAATAAATAAATAGATTAAAATTTAAAAATTAAAAAACAACAAAAAACAGAGGGAACTTCATTTTCATGCCAGCTCAGGTAAACTGGGCCCCTTTTGATTGGTTGCTGTAAATCTCCTGTTTTGTTTTGTTTTTTGCTTTT
>CAUYLG010073666.1:0-21451 GCA_963573385.1 Cacajao melanocephalus | reverse complement strand
TTATTGGCATAAAAGAGGTTTTTAATACCCATTTTTGACTGCATTCTAGCCTGGGCAATAGAACAAGAATCCCATTCTCTCTCCCTCTTTCTCTTCCTCTTTCTTTCTCTCTTACATTCTTTTCTTTCTTTCTTTCACTCTCACTTTCTTTCCTCTCTTTTTCTTTCAAAAAAAAAAAATCTTTCATTATCCTTTTGTGCTCTCCTGGGTCCGATACTGTGATCTCTTGACTGAACCATTGTAGCGTCCTTGACTCTTGGTCTTGTCAGTATCTGTTACACCTGCATTCTTACCAGGGAATGGTGTGGCTAAAGAGCTCATCATAGGCTAGGGTATCAGTTTGCCATATTCTTATTGTTTGATTTTTCTTGCTTATTAGTATGTCCAATATATAGTTGGTACCTTGCAAGAATATTTTTAAAGCCACAGATACATTTTATAAAGTTTAGATTGGTTTCTAAGACTAGACAATGTAATCTCTAGACACACAATTATACATGGGAAGAAACACATGACCTGCAATATGTGCTAATATACTGAAAGTGAACAAATGAGTGAGAATGCTGTCTGTATTAGTCTGTTCTCACATTGCTATAAAGAACTACCTGAGATTGGGTAATTTATAAAGAGAAGAGGTTTAATTGGCTCACAGTTCCACAGGCTCTACAGGAAGCATGCCTGAGGAGGCCTAAGGAAACTTACAATCATGGTGGAAGGTGAAGGGGAAGCAGGCATGTCCTGCATGGGTGGAACAGGAGAAAGAGAGCAAAGTGGGAGGTGCTACACACTTCCGAACAACCAGATCTCTTGAGAACTCACTATCACAAAAATGGCAAGGGAGGAATCTGCCTCCACCTCCAACATTGGGGATTACAATTCAACATGAGACGTGTGGGGACACAAATCCAAAGCATATCACTGATATCACTGCCTTCAACAATTCCATGCCTGTAATCTTCTCCAGTTCTACAACTTTTCCTATGGAATACTTCATGTAACATATAATAATAACTTCCTTTTATATGATCCAAATGAGGGTATGTGAATCCTTAAATATTAGTAAATGTTAATTGCTTTTTATGTTAGCTAAAATGATAAGTGATAGCTAAAAATAGGAGTTCTGGTTCCACTTCCACTAATGGCCAAGTAGGTCCTATTGGATCACCTATCCTGCAAATAATATCTATACATTTTGGGCAAAATGTAAAGCAGCTATCTAAAGGCTATGTAGAGTGAACAAATGCAAAAAAATACTGAAAGAAGGATTAGATTTGAAGAATAGAAGTAGTACTGGGTGAGCTTCAATTTTTAGAGTTTCTAGCCTGAGGGTGAGCCCAAGATTATTACCACATAGGCTGTTAAAATATGGACAGAAATGCACAGTCTTACTGTTTGTGAGGAGCCAGAGTTTAAAGTAATTGCAGTAGCTGGAAAGTGGGGGAATGCCATAAAGGAGGGAAAAAAGTATACATTTCCCAAATCTCTAGAAAGCATCTTTCATGTGCAGGGCAGACTCCAAGCAGCCCAGCTAAGGCTAAAAGCACTGTTTCAAAGTTTAGAGTTTGAATTCAGCCAAGTTAACTGCCTGCTAAAACAAAAATTAATATTCCTTTGAGGAACATAACAGAATCTACATTCTCTACCATGTATCATTTATAATGTCCATGGAACCAGACAAAATTCCAAGGTATAGTTCAAATCCTAAGAAATAGAAAGCATAATACCATAATAAAGAAAAAAGCCAATCAATGGAGACTGATTCTGAGATGAAATTTAATGTATCTATTATAACTATATTCAAGGATGGAAAGGCTTATAAGAAGAAATCTCACAGAAATGGAAACTAAAAAAAAATGCAAATTCTAGAATAGAGATAAAAAATTTACTGAATGAGTTTAGTAGTAGATTGGAAATGACAAAAGAGTTAATGACCTTGGAAACTGATAAATAAAATTATCTAATCTGAAGGTCAGAGAAGAAAGATTGAAGAAATAAATAGAGCTTTAGTGACCTGTGGGGAAAATCAAAAGATATATTTATAGGTTATATTTGTAATTTATTTGTAAAATATGTAACTATTTGTAATTGGCATCCTGGGAGAAAAGACAGCGATATTGGGGCCCATCCCCAAAGTTTTAAGACATAATGGCTAAAAATTTCTCAAATTTGTTGAAAGACATAAGTTCATGAATTCAAGAATCTCAGTGAACCCCAGGAAGGATAAATAAAAGAAAGGTGCAAATAGATGCATCACAGTCAAATTGCTGGAAAGCAAAGATGGATAGAATATCATGAAAATGGAGAGAGAAGAATGACACATTATACATAGAAGAGTGCTGACTTTTCTTATCGGAAGGAATGAAGGCCAGAAGACAGTGGATTGATGACATCAAATTGCTGAAAGTAAAAACAGACTGTCAATCAGGTATTCTATATCCATAAAAAGTATCTTCAAGAGTAACAAATATAAACAGAAATATATAGAAAACATTAAAAAACAATAGATTGTGTATGGTTAGATCTATGAATTATGTTTGATAAAGCAAATATATTAAAGTACTGTATAGTTTAGGTGGTGAGTATGTGGGTATTCTGTGTACAATTCTTTTAACATTTGGTATGCTTAAAATTTTTCATAGTATAATGTTGGAAAAAATAGAAGTTCTAATATTTTCTTTCATAAGCCTTACTGATAATCTTAACTCTTTTTGGAATAACCCACTTGGAGACCACTGCTCTAGAGGGTAGCATCTAAACATAGAATAGCCTATTAGGACCTTTGCCATCTGACTGGCTTGCCTCCCAGAGATGCTTCTCTTATTCCTTGTCTTGAATTTTAAGCTTTGAGAATACAAAATCTATGTGGTTCAACACACATGCTAGAGTCTCTGTCCTGTCTACTTTATTTCACTTATGCTTTCCTCTGGAATGACTTTCTGTACTTGACTCCTGACTATTTTCTACTCGGCTTTTAAATATCAGCTTTTGTGGACACATTTTGTGATTCCTTACCAGACAACACCAGAAAGAATGTTCACTCCTGCATGACCCCGTTCTGATTTGTCCATCTTTATTCTCTTTGTACTGTAAGCTTACTATATGAATATTATGAGTTTATTTCATCCAACATAGTCCCTGATACATATTAAGTGCTTAATAAATGTTTGTTGAATTGATGAAATAGCATATTCTTGGAAGACTTTAATTAGAAGTAAATCAAATTTTGCTTATATCCATGAATATAGTAGGAAAGATCTTTCTTGAAGGATAACCACATAGAAAAATAATTTGAGAAGCATAATAGACTAAAAAATATTTTGATTAAAATTTTGTTTTTTAAAAAATAGGATAAAAAAAGAACCCTACAAAAACAAAGTTTCCTAATTGTGAAATTAAAAACAAGGAACAGAAAGCTTTATTCTACCCATACTATTTAGGGGAAAATACTTCTTTAATTTCCTCAGTTTGGGGGTAGAGCAAAGGCTAGGAGAAAATAGAGAGTAAAGAAGTGGTCAAGGGCAAGTGAGATGGTAAAATAAAGAGACAAGGGGAAGAATGTGTGTAGGGAGATTTTCCAATGACAGGTTATTTTCAGCAGCGTTCCTTCATTTGTAGCTCTTTCAGGTTCTCAAATTTTCTTTCTGAAATTCCAATAGCAAACTTTAATGATAAAAATGAAAATGGAGATCAGTTACAAGTAAAACATTATTATTATTTGGTACATATAGATATAGTGTTGGATAAATATTAAAACAAACATTTTACTGTGGTACTTGGGATTTTTAGAAGATACACTGTAAGAAATCTCTTTGTTAGAAAATTCTGCTTATGTAGATGATCAAGCTTACAGCGCCTTACTACTGCTGCATTAAATTAGACCTTTATGTGTTTTAAATAATTGTATTTATAAGAAAGGTGTTATAAGCCATTAAATTGTATTAAAAATTGAGGTTAAGTCAGTGTATATCAACTTAATTTTATAAACATCATTTTTCACATTGAGAATTGTTCTACAACTTATGTAAATGTCTGAGCAATGCTTCAAAAGTATTTTTTTACAACTAAAGATAAAGGGATTTAGCAGAAAAATATAGTAAATGTATTAGCTAAGAGGAATTCTTCAAGAAAATATTGCTATGTCTTGGATCAGTTTACTCTATAATATTGGTGGGAATCTTTTTTTTCACTTTGAAACATTTTTTTCCCTTTACTTTCAGTTTTGCTGGCAAGCAAAACATTCTTCAGAAGCTCAGTGTCATAAAAGGAAAAACATATTTCTGATCCTCTTCTTCTTTGAGTCAAGAGGAGCTTATATGTCCCTTTTCGACGTTCTCTTTTCTTGAAGCTTTGTTTGTAGTCCCAATTTCCTCATATCGGAATCAATTTTTCTAAGCAGATTTTTTTTCATTTCTACACACATTCAACACCTTTTCAGTGTATGAAGAATCTTTTCCATTTCATCAACATTTTAGTACAATAAGCAAACTCTTTATCACCAGCATTCTTATAACACTGTATTTGCTCCACCTCCCAGCTCTCTCATTATGTTAAAAAATTTAGGGAATAAATAATTTAGTCTAATAAATTAGCAGTGATATCACTAACTTTTATTGTTTAAGAATAACCGTCTTTAGAACATAAAAAATGATGTTTACAGCTAACTGTTCTATCGCTGTGTGTGTATATACATATAATTTTAATATTTAGCCTTTATATTTTGTTATTTTAAATATTCCTTTTAAAATCTTTATTTTTCAGCTTTAAACAGTTTTTTTTGTTTTGATAAAATTTGATTAACATTTTCTCTTAAGTAATATAACTCTTTTCAGAAGAAATGAGTAATATTTTAAAGTATTTGTACTCTGGTGCCATCTTAGAATTAAGGAAAGGAAAGCCATTGTAACATGTTTTGCAGAGAGAAGAGTATTTCCAAATAGACATGCCAGATTAATTAAAGAATAGTAAAATCAGCCACTAGAAAAACTTAAACATTCAGTATTACTTTATAGAAATCTGATAAAATTTCATGCTAAAATGACTAAAGGACTCAGAAATTTAACTCGTCTTTAAAACTGGAATATTTAAAAATTTACATGAAAGGAACATCTAATGAACATTTGCATATAATATATGAATAAAGAAATGCAACTGAATTTTGCAAAATCTAAGGCAATTGTTTTATATGCAAGAATGCTAATGGAGAAGATTGAACACCTCTTGAAATTCAGTTGGCCTGACACTTACAAGCTCTAAGACCTATGCTTTCTCAGGAATTTGGCTGAACTGAATTTTAGCCTCCAACCTGCACCTAGGAGTACGTTGACAAGAGCCAAAACTTTCTTGTGGATATGTTTGTAATGTCTTTTCTAGGAGTTGTTGGTTTACCCAGATGGGTCTTTCATCAGCTCTTTAAAATTCCTATTTAGGTACTTAATTTTATAGTGACATAGTATTATTTCAGGGAAACATTCTGGGCTTTGAAGTCACAAAAGAGATGAGAAGCAAATATATTTCAGAGAGGGTAGGAGTCAGGATATGGCCAGATGGAAGTTAAGTAAAGAAGGAAGAAGGCAGAGATATGCAAACATTGATATCAGTATTTTTATTGTTGTTTTATATTAGCTTCTGATTTCTCCCCCGAAACTTGCTCCTCTCTCCCTATCCCCCCACCAGTGGTCCCTATTCGACTGGTATCTTTCATCTAGTTGCTCAGACCCAAAACTGAATCATTTTTTTTTTGAGACATTGAATCTTTCCCATCCTATGTGCAATCCACCAGCAGATTCTGTTGGCACTACTTTTGTAATTTATCATAAATTTGTCCGATTCTCATCTTTTCCACCTCCATCTTCATACTCTTTTACAAGGATTGTTGCAGTAGCCACCAAACTGGCATTTTCTGTTTCGATTCTTGCCTCTTTATTTGCTTTCTAGAACCACCCAGCAGTCAGAGTGATATTTTAAAATATAAGTCCGATAATTTCACCCCATGCTCAAATCCACCATGGCTTCCCATCACTCTTAGTACAAAACGTTATGGCCTACAAGGCCCTGCAACAATGGTTCCAAACATGTCTGTATATTAGAATCACTTGGGGAGCATTAAAAAATTACTATTGCTTGGGTACCACCCTGACCAACTCAGATAAAATCTTTGGGTTTGGGACCTGAACATTT
Organism: Cacajao melanocephalus; assembly: GCA_963573385.1. Classification (NCBI taxonomy): domain Eukaryota; kingdom Metazoa; phylum Chordata; class Mammalia; order Primates; family Pitheciidae; genus Cacajao; species Cacajao melanocephalus. The sequence continues at coordinate 15,274 of CAUYLG010073666.1, read as the reverse complement.
GTAGTTTGTCAAAGCTCCTCAGGTGTTCCAGAGGCAAAATAAAGGCTGAGAGCCTTCTCTGGCTACCTCTCTAGCACCGGTGCCTACCGCTCTCGCCTTTATTCTCTCTGATCCACCATATTGACTTCCTTGTTCCTAAAGCTTGCCAAAGATGCTCATGGCTCAGGACCTTTACACTTAGTATTCTGAGTATTCTGTCACTACAGCCAGGCTGCATGGCTGGGTCCCTCACTATATTCAGATGTCTGCTTAAATGTCACCTTCTCAAAGAGGCTTTTCCTGACCATCTAAAATAGGCAAGCAGCCCTCGTCTTGCTCTCCTTGTTCTATTTTAGTTTTCTTACGGGTAGTCTTAATATCATATTGCAATTATTTATTTATTTTTATTCTGCTCACCACTAGAATGTTAAATCCATGAGACCAGGGAATTTGTCTAATTTGTTTACTGCTCTGTTTCAGTTTTGTAGAAGAGTTCTTGGCACCTAGACACAGTAAGAGCTTAATAAATATTTATTAAATGAACTAATTAATCAACAAATGCAGTTTAATTCCATGAGTATATTTTGGACATCTACTATTTTGGAGACATTGTAGAGAGTTCTTCAGGCCATGCAACAACAACAACAACAACAACAAAACAAGATACGGTTATCTGTCTAGGTGGGAGAGGCCAACATGCCAATAGATAAAAATAGAATCCAGACTCCAGTATGTGCTAAAAACAATATGCCGGTGGGCACATAAGGACAATCACATTGATACAGGAATGTTCCTAGTATACATTTTTGCTGATGTGGAACATAAAGTAGATGGTGTCTGTTCAATATCTGTTTGAAATTTAATTTTGTATTTTGTGACTGCAAAAGCTGGAAAGTTAATTACATTTTTTTAACTCTTGTGGTTAGGCTTTTAGATGCAATTTATGTTGTTCCAATCAGGTGCATGTATTGGAGACCATAATTCAGAACTGAGTTAAGTGGGGAAAGAAGCAGTAGTACATGAACCATCCATATTGCTGGTATGGATTGAGCAGGTACTACATGGCTCTTAAGTCAGCACTTAATTCAGCAATTTTTCCATCCTTAGACATCACTGTACTTGTGATGCTCTGTGCCCTGGGAACATTATGAAATAGTTCACTACCTCACTTGGGTGTCATTGCATTAGTTTTTGAAAGTAATTTTTGCTAGGTGTATCATTCTAGGTTGACTTTTCCCCCTTGTGTTTTAAAGATGTTGCTTTACTACCTTTCTGTTTACATTGTTTCCAATGAGAATATTGCTCTCATCTGTACCTATCTCTATAAATAATGTATCATTTTTCCCTATCTGCTTTTAAAATTGTCTCTTCATCACTGGGTTTGAACAATTTGATTATGATATGCCTTTGTGTAGTTTTATCCACATTTCTTGTACCTCGGATTCATTGATCTTCTTGCTACTGTGGTTTATAGTTTTCATCAACTTTGAATTTTTTGAGCCATTATTCTTTCAGGTACCCCCTCCTTCTTGAGATTGTCCAGGAGCTCACTGATGCTCTGTGTTTTTTATTATTATATATTTTTTTCTGTGTATTTCATTTTGGATTTTTTTTTCTATTGTTATGCTTCCAGTTTACCAATCTTAATATTTTTCATTTCATATGTGGTAGGCAGAATTTTAAAATGACCCCTCAAGTTTCTCACCCTAATTCCCAGAACTGGGACTATATTGAGATAAAACCTTGAATTTTGTAATGTTTTATGGCAAAAGGAATTTTTCAGATTTAATTAATTTCAGTAATTTAGGTTACTAGTCGGTTGAATTTGCATGAATCAAAAGGGACATTTTCGTTGGGCCCTTAGGAGGAGTTTCAGGTTGGTAGCAGAAGAGGAAGTCAGAGAAATTTGAAGCACATGAAGGATTTAAGCCATTGCTGGCTTGAAGAGAGAAGGAGACTCATGAAAAAGATCTGACAGTGGCCTCCAGGTGCTGAGAGTAACCCCTGGTTACTAGTCAGCCAGAAAATGGGGACATCGGCCCTATATCCACAATAAACTAGCTTTTACTAACAACAGTGAGCTTGGAAGTTAATTTTTAAAAATTATATCTATATATTTTTTAGAGACAAAGTCTCACTTTATTGCCCAGGCTGGTCTTGAACTTCTGGCCTCAAGCAATACTCCTGCCTCAGCCTTCTAAAGCAATGGGATTACAGGCATGAGTCACTGTGTTTGACCTAGAAGTTAATTTTTTTTGTCAAAGCCTCTGGTTAAGAACCCAGACCAGTGAATGCCATACTTTCAGCCTTGTAGGATCCTAATCATAGACGCCAGGTAAGCCCTCTCAGACTTCTGACCTATGGAACTATGCACTAATAAATGAGTGTTATTTTAAGCTGCCAAATTTGTGATAATTTGTTATGTATCAATAGAAAACCAATACATCAGACACTAATTTTTATCTCTAGAAGTTTAATTTGAGTGTTTAAAAAAATATCTTTCATGTCTGTAGTTAACTTTTTGAACATAGGGAGGGCTATTATAAAAACTGTTTTAATGCTCCTCTCTGCTAGTTCTAATGTCTGTGTCAGTTCTGGGCCAGTTTCATTTGCTTGATTATTCGAGAACCCCGTTGTGGATTGTATTTTCCTGTTTCTTTTTGTGCCTTATAGTTTTTTATTAGATATCAGACATAATGAATTTTAGGTGGAAGCAGAATTATGTTTAGTCTGGGCTAATTATTCTCCATTTAGGGGCAAGATCCTTCTGAATACTTTACCAATTTCCTGTGAGTTATGAGGTTTTCCAGTTTGATTAGTGGGAATCAGCATTATTGCTGGTCCTATGTTATGTACCATTCCGTCTGATTCTTTCAGCTGTTTTTGTTTTGTTTTGTTTTAAGACACAGTCTTGCTCTTGTTGTCTAGGCTGGAGTGCAATGGCACAACGTCAGCTCACTGCAACCTCCGCCTCCTGGGCTCAAGCAATTCTGGTTTTGAACTCCTAACCTCAGGTGATCCACCCGCATTGGCCTCCCAAAGTACTGGGATTACAGGCATGAGCCACTGTGCGCAGTCTCAGCTGTTTCTTTTGCTGGTGGTTTTTCTCACGTGTGTATGAGCAGAATCAAAATCAGGTTAATATATAAGATTTTAGACTTCTTAATCTGTGAAGCTCTCTCCTCTCTGGTACTATTTTCTGTAAACTCTAGGATATTCTGTCTCCCTAGACTCCTATCAGATGCCACTTAGGTTCCCTCTCTCTGTGCCATATCCTGGAAATTCACTCAAGGCTATAAGCTGGGACAATTACAGGGCTTACCTTGTTTGTTTCCTATCTTTGAGGGATCACTAACCTTCATTGCCTGATATTCAGTGCCCTGAAAAACTGTTATTTCATATATGTTCTGCAGTTTCTTAGTTGTTTCAGATTCAATGATAAATTCATTCTCTGTTACTTCATCTTGGCTAGAAGCAGAAATCTGTTATTGATCTTTTGACGTATAATAGTACGATAAGATAACACTGCTCATACCTAGAAAGGATATCTTTTAATCATAATATGTATTGTCATGCATAAATCAGTGTGAGGCATGTACTATATATCACATTTGTTTTCATAATAGATTCAGTTTTTCTGTTGTTTTCATATTGAAATATAAAAATATAAAACTACTCGAATCAGATCAACATCATTAGAAGACAGCAGAGAGGAAGGCAAGTTGTTAGATAGTCAGAGGTTGGCAGTGGAGGATACGGCAAAAATAAAATGATGAGAAAGAAGGAGGGCATATTGTAAGGACCAGTGAGGCAGAAGTTTGGAAGTAGGAATGGAAATAAAGATGAAGAGAGAAGGGGTCATCCTTGGAGGGCAGCCTTTGTGTGATGGATTTTTTTGTTCACATAATAGGGAGGTATGGCTTTTGTTCCCTACTCCACCCCCTTTATTCTGTGTCTTTGTACCACTTTCTTCAACGCACCTCTTTCCTACATGCATCTATGGGCATGTAACCCTAAATAGAGAACACAGCAAATGAAGACTGTCGTTCATTCCTTTAACATGTAAGTTTTATTATCTATTCTAATCTAGAATATGATAAGTGCTGCAACTTTTAACAAGGCAGACACAGTTCTTTGTCCCAAAGATGGTAGATTCTAGCAAGGGAGACGGATAATAAGCCAGAAAAACAGTTTGGTGTATACTAAGATAAGGGTAAACAGGGCACTGGGGGAGCCATAGAATGCCACCTATTCAAAAGTTGGGATAAGAGTGCTCAAGGAAAGTATCTTTGTGCTGAGATTTGAAAGATGAAGAATTGGTTAAGTAAAGGAGGAATAAGAGGAAGGGAAGGTTATTTCAGCAGAGGCATTCGCAAGTCTAGTATCAATAGAGAATGATTTGCAGGATGGCAAAGCTCAGTACAGTTGGAACAGGGACTAAAAAGGCTAAGGGGATCTTGCTGTAAAGTTTAAAAAGTGTGGTACAGATTTGGCCCTCATCTTTAGGATTTTGGTTTAAGTAGTGGCTACAGATGGAAAAACATCCCCGCTCAGGAATTTTGGCCACATATATCCTGTCTATATAAACCTATCTGCAGAAGAGGGGCAGGTGAGAGTTGAGATTTCTTCCTAGTTTGGTTTTCCTGGACAAATCACCATCTCGGCATCTTGTAGCTAGGAATGTACCTAGTATGTGGCAAAATGAGAATTCCCAAGGATTTTGTGATTTCTGACAGACTGAAGAAACTCAAGAAAGTGCTTTCATGTATTCCAAAGTTCTGAGTATGTTGCCTGTGACTTTTACAAATAGAGAAACAAAGAACAGGCAGTGTGAAGAAACAATGGGACGGTGTCTACATCTTGGCAGTTTTGTTTTCAGAAGAATATTTGGTTTTCTTCACTGAGTACCAGGATAAATGAGCTTCAAAGTGGGGTGGCTTAGTATCCTAAGTGCTATTCCCTTGATCTGGTGCATGGGTTATGCCAGGCATAAAGAAGTGAAAATGAAATAGTAGCCAGTGTATAACAAGCGAGGATGTATGATAACGACTCACATTTTGGCATTTTAAAATGTAAACCAAGCAAATTTTTAATTGTCCAAATATGCAGAGTCCAAGGACAGGCTAAATTACCTTCTTCGATCACTTGAACAGTTATAAATCACTTAGTAAATATTTTAAGTACTGTTGTTATTTACAGAAGGCCGATAACTTTTAATTTGCATAATATCTCATAATAGTTCATTTAAAAAAGATGCCCAATATAGAAAGCAATATATTTATTTAAATTGCTTATGAGTAAAGCCATTCACATCCCCCAGCCTTGTTTTATTAGAGCCGGTTTGATTGTAAAACAGCATTTTTATTCAAAGAATTTGTACCTGTGTTTGTGTATTAGTTTTCTAAAGATGATATGAGGACAATGAATAAATATTCTAAATTCTCTATTTTTCAGTGGCCAGTTCTTGGTGACAACATAGGGGCAAAATTAGTGTGATGGTTATGAGCATCTGTCTGGGCTCAAATTCCACTCCTGCAAACTTCAGCAAGTTATCTAAACTCTGGGCATCTGAGTATCAGTCTGCCCATGATGTGGTTTGGATATTTGTCCCCTTCAAATCTCATGTTGTAACGTAATCCCCAGTGTTGGAGGCGGGGCCTGGTGGAAGGTGTTTTGGTCATGGTGGTAGACCCCTCATGAATGGCTTGGTGCTGTCCTTGCAGTAATGAGTGAGTTCTCACTCCGTATATTCACACGAGATCTAGTTGTTTAAAAGAGCTTAACTTTTCCTCCTCTCTCTTGCTCCCTCTCTCCATGTGAAATGTTGGCTCCCCTTCAACTTTCGCCATGATCATAAGCTTCCTGAGGTCCTTACCAGGAGTAGATTCTGGCTCTATGCTTCATGTACAGTCTGCAGAACCATAAACCAAATAAACTGTTTTATTTATAAATTGCCCAGTCTCAGCTGTATCTTTACAGCAGTGAAAACAGACTAATATAGCCCATCTGTGATATAGATATCTCTTTTATCATTATCTACAATAGTACTTTTATCATACAATCGTGTTGAAAATTTAACTCATTTATGCTAGTACTAGGCACACGCCAAAGCTCAATAAAGGATGGCTATTATTATTATTAGCTCTTAGAATACTGGGGCTAATTTTTTTTGTTTTGTCTGAGATTTATGTAAAAGCTGTAGATATTTTCTTAGAAACAAATGACATTTTGCATATCTTCACAGGATATCAGCTCTTTTTGATGCTTTTTCACAATTAAGAACGTTTCCACTTGAGCAGATAAGAAGAGTTGAGATCCCATGTACAAAGGGAGGAACTGCTAGATAAAAACAAGGGCAGTTGGTTTGTCTAAAAAAAATTGATAAATTCAATGATGGGAGGATGTGGAATTCTTTTCTGATCATACCCATTTCCTCATTGAAATAAAAAGCAAAGCCATTGGTTGAGAATCAGGAGGGCAGGGAGTGTTGGAGGGTTAAGGAGGGAAAACTTGTGAATCATTGGGAGAGTAATAAAAGAAAATGACTAGGAGAATATAGTAGGATTGCCAGGCAGCGCTTGAGCCCACTTGAGATTTGTGATCACAGATTCAAAATGAGACCAGACAACTGCTTGAACAAGAAATGCAGAATAGAAGGATGGTTGAATGTAATTGGGGTTGGATATTTGAGGTGAATACAAAGGAAGGAGAGGCAAGGAAATTGAGGTATATGATAATGTTTCTCATGTGACTTTACCTCCCCCCTGTTACTGTTACAGCCTTTGGAAAGGCATGGGCCTTTGGTCATGTAGATCCTCGGTTACTGGGAGGTGGCAGGAGAGAACCTCCCTTCTCTCCACTGCCCCACTTTTCCTTTCCTCCTCTTTAAGAGCCAAAGAACTGAGTATTTTCACCCTGGGTTGCCTTGAGGTGAGAGAGTGTGCTTCTGAGATGGGGCAGGGAGGAAATCTGTACTACGGAATAGATCTCCATGCCTCTTTCCACCAATGTTTGTTCTTGTTTGTTTGTTTGTTTGTTTTGAGATGTAGTCTCACTTACTGTGTTGCCCAGGCTGGAGTGCAGTGGTGTGATCTCAGCTCACTGCAACCTCTGCCTCCTGGGTTCAAGGGACTCTCCAGCCTCAGCCTCCCAAGTAGCTGGGATTACAGGCATGAGCCACCACACCTGGATATCAATCAATATTTATTCTTAAGTAACTATATCACCTATACTAATACCATCTTAGGTAACTACATTTCTGATGATGGAGTGTTATACTGAATGTATCCTCTTTGATAATCACAGCATTTACGCATTTAATAAAACATTCTCCAAGAAAAAAGTACTTAGTCCATGACAAATCATGTTCATATTGAATTTCCTTTTTTATTGATACATAATCATACACATTTAGGGGGAACATGTGATATTTTAACACTTGCATACAATGTGTAATGGATTCTCATGACCTAAAGGGGGAGGTCTATTCTTTATTTCACTTGCCTTAAAAGGAAGGAAAATAAAAACAATGAAGTAGTTATTTGTGACTTTCTTTGCCCTTTTACTAATTTTTAAAGTATATTTGACTCCACTGATAGTATTTTGTTTTCTCCATTAATCAACCTTTTTTTTTCTGTTAAGCCCTTGAGAGTGGGAGTTGCTGACAGTTTCCTTCCCATTTATCTCCAGAATTTGCCTTGTTATAAAACATGGCCCAGGAAAGCTACAGAACAGAAGGAGAGCCAGCATTCCTGCCTCCTCTACCTCCATAGGATCTGGGTTTCTCCTTTAAAGCCTGGGTTCCATGGTTAGGACCCTTTCTTTTTTATATAGCCCTCTGTTTTTCAAGCAAAAGCTCTTTACCAGCTGATGTGGAAATGCAGGGCACACCCTACTCAGACAGGTAATCAAGAGTGTGCTCCTTCCTGCTATTCACTGTGGGGAGGCGGCATGAGATGAAAATGGGAAAAGATGGACTTTCAAAATCATCTAGACCCACACTGGAGTACTGATTTATTACAAGTTGGTTAATTTCTCTGAGTCTTACTTGTAATAGAAACTTTTCATTTTTTCTTGTGCCCCTCCTTCTCTTTGTCTTCTTTCTTCTCCTTGTCCTCCTCCCTACCTTCCTTCTCTTCTCTCTAATATTTCAGCAATGTGACAAAAGTATCCAACTCAAACTGGCTTCAGCCATAAGGATTTTACTGGCTTGTGAAACTGGAAGTCCAAGGTTGAATGGCTTCTGAGTGACACAACCTCATGGCCTTGTTTTTGTGTTTCTGTGGCTCTTCTTTCTCTAGTGGGCTGTATTCCTAGGTTGGGAGCAGTTGTGGGCCTTGCAGTAACGAATTTCCAGAGTCTCTTCCAGAGGTGGGGAAGAACTTCTGCAGAAGCTGTAGGAAATCTCTCTTTGGTTTAAATGGTTATGAGACAATTTACCAAGCTCTGGAAAGGAGGACAGGATTTCTTTTAAACTACTGAAACCCACCCTTAGAATTGGGCATGGGGTCCGCTTTTCCTGAGGCCCAGAGGCTGCTCGGGGGAAGGTGAACTGCATAGAAAGAAATCAGGATTCTGTTAAGAAGGAAGGAGGGATTAGCTGCAGGGCTGACAGCTGATAGCATCCACTCTGCCCAGGGCCCACACACTGCTCTTCTGCTTACCTGACAAGCAAGATCCCTTCTCTGTTTGACTTCTGGTGAAAGCAGGTTAGACACCTGGCCCCGGAGGTCCTTATGTCTACCAACATCAACTCCCTGAAGCAGATGTTCTGGGTGCACAGCCTATACTAGAGTCGTAGTGATTCTGCTCTCTTCACAAAGAAAGCCTGTCACTCAGTCTTTCTTTGTGCTTTTGGTGGCCTGGCTTCCTGACCAGAACTCTGTGTATCCTTTCATCATTAATCCTCTCCTTGGCACTCCCACCATTTGAGGCTCCAGTCTGCCATTCAAGTTTCCTGCACCCTGCACAGAGAGTCACCTCTCCCAGGCACCCATCTCCTGGTCTTTTCTTGTTACTGACATTGGCATTAGCTTTGAAAAATCAAAAACCCAATTCCGTTTGATAAATCCCCATTTGTTACACCAAATTCTTTTCAATTCCTGTTTTATTTTTGTTCTCATCATCCAGGGCATGAACTGAGCAGAGGAGAGGATGCGCAGGTGGAGGAAGCATCTGGGCATGCTCAGCACAGGCTGCTGTGACGAGGAGCCCTGGGAATGCTGCTTTTAATGCCACAGGGGTGACTTTGCTGAGCAGACGCCTTCATGGACTGCAGGAGGAGGCTCTGCGTTCCCCATCCTCAACACAGAGTGGAGGCCTGCTTGCTCTCTTTTGGGGAGTTGCTGCCTCTGAGGATGGGGAAAGCATCATGTTCCTGTAATTGCATCCTCACCACTGAATAATCAGGGAATTTTAAAGCATAGTCCCAATTTATCAAAAACACAAATTAAAAACAGACTTAATGCAAGGTTGTTTTTCACTCCTGACAATAACTGTATGTCATAATCTGTCAGACTCCTTCCCTCAGACAAGAAACTTGGGTTACTATGAATGAAGAGGATCAAGCAGGCTCCTTTCCTATATTCTCTTTCAGGGCTGATACCCTACTTGTTTTGTCCTTTGGGGAGAAAAAATAATAAGCACACTAATTTAGCACATATACATACCAACTTTAAGCTATTTTGCATATGTTTAAAATACTTTTAAGAGTCAGGAGTCCAAATGACATTATTCTCATGATACTAGCCAGTGTACATACTATGTGCTAGGCACTGATATGAATTAACAGTGTACATACTATGTGCCAGGCATTGATACGAATTAACGTACTTAGTCTTCACAAACTGTTATGAAGGTAAGTGGTATTATTATTCATCTGTTGAAGCTGAGCCAAGAGAGGTTAAGTAATTTTCCTAACTTAACCTAGTTGGTAAACAGCAGTGCTGAACTCAAATCTGTCACACTATCCGCAAAGCTCCTTTTAACCACTTGCACCATAATCAGAAACCTGCCCCCACCACCTTTAACAAAACATCCCTTGCACTTCACAATAAGACCTGTGTTACTTCTTTTACTTTTATGACTATTTCTTTGCTGTCTCTTTTCTTGGCTCCTTTTCCCTCTCTCACTGCTTTTCATGATTTTAGTGTCTTTTCCATTTGAAGGGAGGTCCATGCCATCAAGGAGAGGTCTAACAAGGGTGTTTGGGCTTGAGTGATTATCTAGGCAGAATTGAAAGAGAATTACTGGAATGCATGAATTAAATGAGCAATAAATGAATTCCACAAGATTAGGAAAGGTCCCAAGGGCCTAGAAAAGAGGGGTCTAGAGTCTTGGCAGACAAAACGGTATATGTAGAAGCTTTAGTAAGGAGGCAATACTACTGTTAAGTCAGGTACCAGGGAACAGGGCCATGGACCTTCAAAAAGATCCTGTGGCTTGGTTTTTGGGGCGAATTCCACCAAATGTTTAAAGGAGAATTAATGCCAATGCTTCTCAAGGTTTCCTAAAAAATTGAAGAGAAGGGAATATTTCTAAACTCATTTTAAAAGGCCAGCATATACCTTGATACCCAGGCCAGAGAAGGACACCACAAGAAAAAAATTTTACAGTCCAGTATCCCTGAAGAACATAAACACAAAAGTCCTTAACAAGGTAAAACTGAAAGCTGAATTCAACCATACATTAAAAGGATCATATACCATAATCAAGTGGGATTTATCCCTGGGATGCAAGATAACTTGACATATGCAAACCAATCAATGTGATATACCATATTAGCAGAATAAAAAATAAAAATTGTATCATCATCCTAATAGATGCAGTAAAAGCATTTGACAAAATTCAATATTATTTCATGATAAAAACTCTCACCAATGAGCTATAAAAGGAATGTGTACATCAACATAATAAAAGTCATATATGACAGGCTTACAATTAACATGATATTCAACTAAGATCTGGAATAAGACAAGGATGCCCACTCTCACTATTTTTATTCAGTATAGTACTAGAATTCCTAGCCAGAGCAATTAGGCAATAAAAAGAAATAAAAGGCATTCAAATTGGAAATGAAGAAGAAAAATTGTCTGTGTCTGTAAATGATGTGATATTGAAAACATAGACATCACTAAAATAAAACCTAGTAGAAGTAATAAAAAAAATTCAGTAAAGTTACAGGGTACAAAATCGACATGCAAAAATCAGTCACATTTCAATACACTAACTATGAACTATCAGGAAAAGAAATTAAAACCATTCCATTTATAATTTTTAAAAAACCAAGTTAAGAATAAATTTAAGAAGGTAAAAGATGTATACACTAAAAACTGTAAAATATTGATGAAGAAAATTGAGGCAGACACATATAAATGGAAAGGTATCCTGTATTCATTGATTGGAAAAATTAATGTTGTTAAAATGTTCATAATATCCAAATTGATCTACAGATTCAATGAGATTCCTATCAGTATTCCAGTGACTTTTTAAAAACAGAAATAGAAAATTCTAAAATTCATATGGAAATTTTAGAGTTCATCATCAGAGTTATCAGAGAAATGCAAATTAAAACCATGGTGAGCTATCACCTTACCCCTTTAGAATGATTACTAACAAAAAGACAAAAGATAGCAAGTGCTGATGAAGAGGTGGCGAAAAGGGAACCCTTGCACATTGTTGGTGGGAATGTAAATTAGTACAGTCATGGAAAACAGGAAGTTCTTTTAAACATTAAATGTAGAACAATCATATGATTCGGCAACCACGCTTCTGGGTATATGTCCAAAGCAACTGAAATCAGTATGTTGAAGAGATATCTGCACGCCCATGTTCCCTAAAGCATTAGTCACAGTAGCCAAAATATGGAATCAACCCCAGTGTCCACTGATGGATGAATGAATGAAGAAAATGTAGTATATACATATATGAATACGTACAATGGGATACTGTTCAGCCTTACAAAAAGAAGGAAATTCTGTCATTTGCAACAACATAGATGAACTTGGGGGACATTAGGCTAAGTGAAATAAGCCAGGCACAGAAAGGCAAATGCTGAATGATCTCACTTAAATGTAGAATCTAAAATCATAAAAGCAGATAGTAGAATGGTGGTTTTCAGGGGCTGGGAGGGAGAAAGGAGTGGAAATGGGGAGATGTTAGTCAACGAGTACATAGTTTGTTAGATAGGAGGAATACGTTCTGGAGTTTTACTGTATAACTTGGTGACTATAGCTAACAGTAATGTATTATAGAATTGAACATTACTAACAGAGTATGTTTTAAATGTTTTTACCATCAAAAAGTGGTAAGTTTGTAAAGTGATGGACATGTTAATTAGTTTTATTTAATCATTGCACGATATATAGATACATGAAAATGATTATATACATAAATATATGTTGATAATGTTTGGCTCTGTGTTTACACCCAAATCTCCTCTTGTAGCTCCCATAATTCCCATGTGTTTTTGGAGGAACCTGGTGGGAGATAATTGAATCATGGTAGTGGGTCTTTCCCATGCTGTTTTCGTGATAGTGAAAAAGTCTCATGAGATCTGACAGTATTATAAGGGAGGATTTCCCTGCATAAGTTCCTCTCTTTGTCTGCTACCAGCAATGTAAGATGTGTCTTGCTTCTCCTTGCCTTCCGCCATGATTCTGAGGCCTCTCTAGCTATGTGGAATGGAATCTAATTAAACCTCCCTCTTTCGTACATTGCCTAGTCTCGGGTATGTCTTTATCAGCAGTGTGAAAACAGACGAATACAGTAAATTGGTACCAGTAGAGTAGGGAACTGCTGAAAAGATACCCAAAAATGTGTAAGCGACTTTGGAACTGGGTAACAGGCAGGGGTTGGAACAGTTTGGAGGGCTCAAAAGAAGATAAGAAAATGTGGGAAAGGTTGGGACTTCCTAGAGACTTGTTGAATGGCCTTGCCCAAAATGCTGATAGTGATATGGACAATGAAATCCAGGTTGAGGTGGTTTCAGATGGAAATAAGGAACTTTTTGGAAACTTGAGCAAAGGTGACTCCTGTTATGTTTTAGCAAAGAGACTGGAGGCATTTTTCCCCTGACCTAGAGATTTGTGGGACTTGGAACTTGAGAGAGAAGATTTAGAGTATCTGGCAGAAGAAATTTCTAAGCAGCAAAGCATTCAAGAAATGACTTGGGTGCTATTAGAGGCATTCAGTTTTATAAGGGAAGCAGAGCATAAAAGTTGAGAAAATTTGCAGCCTGACAATGGAATAGAAAAGAAAATCCTATTTTCTGAGGAGAAATTCAAGCCAGCTGCATAAGTTTGCTTAACTAATGAGCTGAGTGTTAATCTCCAAGACAATGAGGAAAATGTCTCCAGGGCATGTCAGAAGTCTTCATGGCAGCCCCACCTATCACCAGCCCAGAGGCCTAGGAGGAAAATAGTTTAGTGGGCCAGGCCCAGGTTTCCATGCTGTGTGCAGTCCAGAGACTTAGTGCCCTGTATCCCAGCCACTCCAGCCATGACTAAAAGGGGCCAAAGTACGGCTTGGGACTTCAGAAAATGCAAGCCCCAAGTCTTGGCAGCTTCCATGTGGTATTGAGCCTGTGAGTGCACAGAAGTCAAGAATTGAGATTTGGGAATCTCTGTCTAGATTTCACAGGATGTGTGGAAATGCCTGGATGCTCAGGTAGAAGTTTGCTGCGGGGGCAGGCTCTCAGAGAGAACCTCTGCTAGGGCAATATGGAAAGGAAATGTGGGGTCGGAGCCCCCACACAGAGTCACTGTTAGGGTACTGCCTAGTGGAGCTGTGAAAAGAGGACCACTATCCAGCAGAACCCAGAATGGTAGATCCATCGATAGCTTGTACCACATGCCTGGAAAAGCCAGAGACACTCAACATCAGCCCATGAAAGCAGCTGGGAGGGAGGCTGTACCCTGCACAGCCACAGAGGCAGAGCTGCCCAAGACCATGGGAACTCACCTCTTGCATCAGTGTGACCTAAATGTGAGACGTGGAGTCAAAGGAGATCATTTTGGGGTTTTCAGACTTGACTGCCCTGCTGGATTTCAAACTTGTGCCTGTAGCCCCTTTGTTTTGGCCAAATTCTCCCATTTGGAACGGCTGTATTTATCCAGTGCCTGTACCCCCATTGTATCTAGGAAGTAACTAACTTGCTCATGAATTTTACAGGCTCATAGATGGAAGAGACTTGCCTTGTCTTAGATTAGACATTGGACTGTGGACTTTGAGTTAATGTGGAAACGATTTAGGACTTTCAGGAACTGTTGGGAAGGGATGATTGGTTTCGAAATGTGACGACATGAGATTTGGGAGGGGTGGAATGATATGGTTTGGCTCTGTGTCTCCACATAAGTCTCATCTTATAGCTCCCATAATTCCTGTGTGTTGTGGGAGGGACCCGGTAGGGAATAACTGAATCACGGGAGTGGGTCTTTCCCATGCTTTTCTCGTGATAGTGAGTAAGTCTCACAAGATCTGATAGTATTATAAGGGGTAGTTTCCCTACACAAGGTCTCTTTCTTTGCCTGCTGTCATTGATTAAGATGTGACTTGCTCCTCCTTGCCTTCCACCATGATTCTGAGGCTTCCCTGGCCACATGGAACTGTGAATCCAATTAAACCTCTTTCTTTTGTAAATTGCCTAGTCTTGGGTATGTCTTTATCAGCAGCGTGAAAATGAACTAATACATATGTATACCTGTATTTTTGGTTGTATGCCATAAATATATTGTTTTCATTTGTCCTTATACATTAATAAAGCTGGAAGCAAAAAGATCCTGCCACAGGTCTGTCCATCACTCACTCTCGGTTTCTGTCACTTTGCTTCTTCATGAAAGCTTGCTGGCTTTGAACTTACCTTTCCTCTTGAAATCTGATTCTTTGAAGCACCACTGCTAGGAACTGATGACTCATCATGTTGATTCCATTTCTTACCATGGCTTGTTTACCACCTGACTCATTCTCTTAATCAGAGTTCTAGTGACCTGATCATCTCTGTGCCTTTCCCAGCATTGTTCCTCTGACACAACTTTATTTTGGTTGCCAATCTTGTTTGCCTTTATTATCTTGAAGGGCTTTACTATCTTTATCCTGGACCTTCCTGGGTGAAATTTAAAAATAAAAAAATGAATCCTACGGCTGAAGCTATTTCTTTTTTTTTTTTTTTTTTTTTTTTTTGAAAGAAAGAAAAAGAGAGGAAAGAAAGTGAGAGTGAAAGAAAGAAAAAAAAAGAATGTACGAGAGAAAGAAAGAGGAAGAAAAAGAGGGAGAGAGAACAGGATTCTTGTTCTACTGC
>CAUYLG010073665.1:0-66058 GCA_963573385.1 Cacajao melanocephalus | reverse complement strand
TTTTTAAAGACGGGGTTTCACCATGTTGGTCAGGCTGGTCTTGAACTCCCGACCTCAGGTGATCCGCCCGCCTTGGCCTCCAAAGTGCTTGGATTACAGGCGTGAGCCACCACACCCGGACTAATTAAGGAATTTTAGAGCTGCAAGCGACCTTTGAAATCCTAGCACCTTACCATTTTTACCTTCTTATAATCATGATGTAAAATATAACACTTTCACTGTAGAAAATTTGGAAATATACAGAAGATATTTAAAAGCAGGAAGAAAAAAATCACCTACAATTGTACCACCTAGAAGAGGCCACCATTTTTTTTTAACACTTTACCATATGTAAAATGTTTGTTATATGTATTTTTTTCTTTTTCTTGCTACAAAAAATTGTGATCCCCGGGCACAGTGGTTCACGCCTGTAATCTCAGCACTTTGGGAGGCTGAGGCGGGTGGATCACCTGAAGTCGGGAGTTCGAGACCAACCTGACCAACATGGAGAAACCCCGTCTCTACTAAAAATACAAAATTAGTTTGGGCATGGTGGCACATGCCTGTAATTCCAGCTACTTGGGAGGCTGAGGCAGGAGAATTGCTTAAACCCAGGAAGCGGAGGTTTTGGTGAGCTGAGATTGCGCCACGGCCCTTTACCATGGGCAATAAGAGCAAAATTCCATCTCAAAAAAAAAAATTGAGATCAAACAGTTTGTATCCTTCACCTTTACTTAACATTATACAGTGATAATTTTGCTTTCTATTAAAAACTTTTTGAATATGGAATTTTTAATGATTACATAAAGTATGATAGTATGGCATAGAGTCATATTTGTAACCATCGTCATATTATTGAACGTGTAATTGCTTTAAAAAATACTACTTTTAGATCTGCTAAATACTTTTGTACATAAATGTTTGTCCCATTTTTAAATTGTTTCTGTAGAAATTGTTGCCAAATTGTGTTCCAGCTGGATGTGGTGGCTCACACCTGTAATCCCAGTACTTAAGGAGGTCGAGGTGGGTGGATTGCTTGAGGTCAGCAGTTCAAGACCTGCCTGATCAACGTGGTGAAATCCGTCTCTACTAAAAATACAAAAAATTAGCTAGGCATGGTGGCAGATGCCTGTAATCCCAGCTACTTAGGAGGTTGAGGCAGGAGAAACGCTTGAGCCCAGGAGGCAGAGGTTTCAGTGAGCAGAGATCTCACCACTGAACTCCAGCCTGTGTAACAGAGGGAGACTCCATCTCAAAAAGCAAAACAAAACAAAAAAATAAAACAAACAAAAAATTGTATTCCAGAAAAGTTATAACAATTTTCATCAACCACATGAGCGCGTCTATTTCAGTGTACCTTTCTAGAATCAGAGTATTACCATTTTTAATAATGGTAATGGGTAATAGAAAATAATGTTATTTTAGGAAACAACTCTAAAGCTTCATTTTCTTTTCTTTTTTTTTTTTCTTTTTTTTGTTTTTTTGAGACGGAGTCTCACTCTGTCGCCAGGCTGGAATGCAGTGGCGCGATCTCAGCTCACTGCAACCTCCGACTCCCTGGTTCAAGCAATTTTCCTGCCTCAGCCTCCTAAGTAGCAGGGATTACAGGCATGTGCCACCATGCCCAACTAATTTTTGTATTTTTAGTAGAGACGGGGTTCACTCTGTTGGCCAGAATGGTCTTGTTGGCGGGTTTTGGGGTGCAGGGGAGCGCTCAGCTTGCATCCCCGGTGGGCTTCGGGCTCTGGGTCCCTCGCTCTCTCACGAATGGGAGAGGGGACCAAGGCCGAAGCTCCTCTCACACTAAGCGAGAGAATCCAGAAAGATGGAATCCAGGAGAGGAAAGCAGCTTCCACACTGAGTGGAAGGGAATAGAGAGAGATGGAGTTTAGCGGGGGGAGACAGACTTCCATGAGAGTGTGGAAGGGGACCCCAGAGGGGAAAGCCGCCCGGATGAGACAAGGACCTTTAACCTGGGAGGGATTCCCACCTCCTCCAAGCCCTTCCCCGGTCCCAACCCCCCCCCCTCCCCTGCCAATGAAAAGAGTTCCTTTAAACTTCAGCTGGAGTGATTGACTTGTGATCTTTTCCAGCGGCCGCGAAAATTAAAAGGGGCATGGCCTTGGGAAGTTCTTGCCTTCAAAACTACGCCCCCTTGTGGAACCAGAAAGAGAACACATTCCCTCAGTCTCAGTCTCCTGACCTCCTGTTCCACCTGCCTCGGTCTCCCAAGGTGCTGGGATTACAGGCGTGAGCCACCGTGCCTGGCCTTAAAGCTTCATTTTTAGGAGACTGAGATTGTAGAAGGTGCTCCTTTAATTCTTATGACTTAGAGTCAGATTAGACACAAAATAAATGTCATGAAAATGCTACTACTATTCTTTGAAGACTTTATAGTTTGTAGATGCTGAGAATGTGGTGAAATGGTAAACTCTGCATAGCCTTAACTTACAGAGTTCAAGAGTTTTGGGCTAAGGAGCTGGTCACCACTGGGCATCTAGCACAACGGATTGGGCTTCTCAGACTGTTTCCGGAAGGGCCTGGATCTCGGCACTGATTGTGTCAGGCAGGAGAGGAAAAAACGTATCTGCTTGTTCCTAAGCTCATTGATCAAAGATTTGCCCCATGGGCTTCTATTTCTCTGAACTTACTTTGGGTTTCTCAAGTGTGGGGGACCTGGGTCCTGTGAGGTGGGTGCCATCTGGGCTGCCATGTGGAGCTGGCAGGGTCCACAGACAGCTGGTCTCTGCTGGTCACAGACAGCTGGACACAGCGGGGTGGAGCAAGCGTCCAAGGGTGTCCAAAGATTTGGAGTGGTACGTAAGACGTGTCTACACGAGCAACAAGGTAAGTAGAGAGTTAACTGTGCCTTCAATACAAAGGTTGACAGAAACACAACTGCAAATGAACCCGATTCAATTTATCATGCAGTAACTCCTCCAGAGGAATGCCAGATTCTGTGCTGTTTTGAACGCCCTGCTGACACATTGCTCTAGTCCAATGGTTCTACAACTTTTCGAGCTTAGGATCCCTTTACACTCTTAAAAATTATTAAGGACCTCAGACTAATTCATGTGTGTGAAGTGAGGGGACAGAAAGGAAGTATATCTATCATATTAAAAATCATATTAAAGACCATATTATATCTATATATTAAAATTATCTATCATATTAAAAATTAAAATAGAGAAAATTAAACAATATTTATAAATGGAAAAATGGCCATTATGAACCAACTAAATGTTAACACAGATAATATGTGTTATGCAAAATAACTGTATTTCCCAAAATAAAAGTTAGTGGCATCAGTGGCATTGGTTTACATTTTGCAAATCTATTGAATATCTGGTTTAATAGCAATAATGGAATTTTTTTTATTTTTGAGACGTTGTTTTGCTCTGTCACCCAGGCTGGAGTGCAGTGGTGTGATCTGGGCTCACCGTGACCTCTGCCTCCTGGGTTCATGCAATTCTCTTGCCTCAGCCTCCCGAGTAGCTAGGATTTACAGATGTGCACCACCATGCCCGGCTAATGTGTTTGTATTTTTGTATATATATTTTTATTTTAGTAGAGATGGGGTTTCACCAGGTTGGCCAGGCTGGTCTTGAACTCTTGATCTTGAGTGATCTGCCCACCTCGGCCTCCCAAAGTGCTGGGATTATATGCGTGAGCTATCGCATCCAGTCACAGATGGTGGAATTCTTATTTCTGCTTCCACGTTTGACCTGTCACAGTATGTTTTGTTTGAAGTAGATGGAGAAAGTCCAGCATCCCCCAGGTATGCAATTGAAAAGGGGGACTTCGTGGTGCCCCTGAAGTCCACAGACCACAATTTGAGAACTACTGCTCAAGTCTAAGTTGCAAGTTTTTCAATTATGTGAACAATGCTCTGGCAGAAACCAGTACTGTATGCACTCAACAGACTAAATTGTTTAGAAAAGCGTTTCCTAGGAGTTGCTATAAACCAAATGACTCATTTAAACGTTTTTATTACTTTTTGACAAATACTTCAGCTCTGCAGCCTGTTCCTTTTTAAACCAAAGGCTCTTGCCTCATTACACAGCTGTAGTCTGCACAGCTCTGGCCACCAGGTGGCTCCCACCCCTAGCCTTTTCTAGAAGGAACCACCTTTTCCAGATGGTTCGTTCCTACACAGAGCCCTAGCCGCTCAGGGCGCTTGCTCGGAGAAACTTAATTTTGTTCAACATAAGAAAAGAGTCAGTTGCGGGAGGCCCAGGCAGGCAGGTAGGTCACCTGAGGTCAGGAGTTCGAGACCATCTTGGCCAACGTGGCAAAACCCTGTCTCTACTAAAAATACAAAAATTAGCCGGGTATAATGGTGGGCACCTATAATCCCAGTTACTCGGGAGACTGAGGCAGAAGAATTGCTTGAACTTGGAAAGCAGAGGTTGCAGTGAGCCGAGATCGTGCCACTACACTCCAGCCTGGGCAACAGAGCAAGACTCCATCTCAAAAAAAAAAAAAAAGAAAAAAAGAGTCAGTAGAGTAAAGGGAGGATTATTTCCAGGGAACAGGAAGTTAAGAAAGAACAGAACTATGTTTAACGTGGGAGGTTGTTTAAAAAAAGAATATATACCAGGAGCAGTGGCTCACACCTGTAATCCCAGCACTTTGGGAGGCCAAGGCAGGCGGATCACCTGAGGTCGGGAGTTCGAGACCAGCCTGACCAACACAGTGAAACCCCCGTCTCTACTAAAAATGCAAGATTAGCCAGGCATAGTGGCACATGCCTGTAATCCCAGTTATTCAGGAGGCTGAGGCAGGAGAATCACTTGAACCTGGGAGGCAGAGGTTGCAGTGAGCTGCAGTTGCGCCATTGCACTCCAGCCTGGGCGACGGGAGAGAAACTCTGCCTAAAAAGAAAAAAAAAATCGAAAAGAGTTGGTGTGAATACTGAAGAAGTACTATTTGGCACCTTCGTTCTCTTACCAGCTAATGTAGCTTTTTCCTTCTGTTACTGTTTTTAACCGACATGTTTGGCCAGGCATGGCCACGGTGCTCACGCCTGTAATCCCAGCACCTTAGGAGGCCAAGGCAGGTGGATCACTTGAGGTCAGGAGTTCAAGACCAGTCTGGCCAACATGGTGAAACTCTGTCTCTACTAAAAATACAAAAATTAACTGGGCACAGTGGCTCATGCCTGTAATCCTAGCTGCTCAAGAGGCTGAGGCAGGAGAATTGCTTGAACCTGGAAGACGGAGGTTGAAGTGAGCCCAGGTCGTGCCACTGCCCTCCAGTCTGGGAGAGAGAGTGAGACTCCATCTCTAATAAATAAATAGTTTAACGGACATGCTTAAATTGGATATCATTATCTCTACTAAAACGATTCCCTCCCAACTTGAGGCATGTACTAGAAGCCATGTGGGATAAACAAAGAGGTGGTGGGGAATGCGCCCCTTCACCCTGAGAGACAGGAGGTGTGGGTGTTTCCACTCTAGCACACACTCACTGTGACACTGCAGGCTTACTTCTGTTTCCTAACCTGAGCGATCCGCCCCGCTTAGAAGAGAAGGCCGATAATCCTTAACTGGCCAGAGGCTTGTTTCCAAATCACATTGTGTCTGGAGTTCCTGGCGAGCCTTGAGATGTATGATTCTATGATTCTGTTTCAATCTGGTTGAGTTCTTTAGTTGCAAGTAACAGAAACCAACTTTGGTTAACCTTGCCCAGTTTCCTTAATAAGACTCATAGGGCCCCTCACTACCTGGGACCTGCCTGTGTCTCCAGCCTCAAATCTCCTTCAGGCACTGTGACGCTCCAGTCATACGGTGACATCCCCCCCCAGCATGTGTGCCGGCCCCTTCTCTGGCCTCTCCTGCCTGTCAATAGGTCTCAAGTAGGTTGCACGTCCACTGGGCTGCCTTTCATGACCTCCCCAGTCTGGATGGAATCCTCTCCTGGGTGCTCCAGCAGGAACTTCTTCCACTTCTTCATCATACCTTTGAGACTATTGTCGTATAATTTCCTAAATGCTTTCACCTTCTGAAGCCCAGGCAGAAGGAAGCATGTCCGCCTTTCTCACGGGTAGCCCCAATACACAGTGCAGTGTCTGGCTCACAGCAGGTACACAAAATATATTTATTGAAGGAACAGAGGAAGGGAGAGAAGACATGTCTTCTTGGATAGTGCCAGTCATATATTGGGTGTTCATTAAAAACTTGTAGAACTGAACTGAGAACGTGGAGCCGTTTAACAGAATCCTCAAAACCTCATAAAATACCGGGTGCGGTGGCTCACGCCTGTAATCCCAGCACTTTGGGAGGCCGAGGCGGGCAGATCATGAGGTCAAGAGATCGAGACCATCCTGGCCATGGTGAAACCCCGTCTATTAAAAAATAAATTAAAAAAAAAAAAAAAAAAAAAACTCCTACCCAAATAAACATAAAAAAATTCATACTAGAAAAAAAAAACCTCATAAAATAAACACAGATATAATAGGATTTTGCCGAATATAGAACTCAGCGGCGGATTTGAAATTTGAACCACAACATCTTGGGTTTGACATCTTTTGTGCTTCTCTTGTTGAGAAAGGGGAAATGGAAATGGTTTCTTCACCGAAGCCGGCATCCACCGTGAGACCCAGCCTCGAGGGTGCGGCTCAGCACGCGGTGCTGGTTAGAGGTGAACCCGGTGGGGGCGGGAGATGGAAAAACGGCTGACAAGGAGGGCTCCGGATAACTGCGTTCTCACAAGGCCAAAGGAAGGGGAGGGGAGATCTGGCTGCGAGTGCCTTCGGAAGGGGTGTGAAGAGACCGGGAGTCCTCCGCCAGGCTCTGGAGCGCCCGCCAGACTGGAGGCTCATGCGCCCCGCGCCGCTGCTGCAGGACCTAGAGGTTCGCAGCCCCTGAACGGCCTGGCCGCGCAGGGGGTCAGCCAGGACAGGCGAACCCCGCCCCCCACCCGTGTTAGCGGTCAGCAGAAAGGGCGACACGGACCGGGGTTCCGGGCAGCCGATCTCGCCGCACGGAAGGCTCCCGGTGACAGCAGCCGGGGAGCGGGCGACGTGACCACACACCCAGGGCCCCTCTTTGTTTATTTTAAATTGCGGTAAAAGGGACATACATAAAATACTATCTTAACCTTTTTTAAAAATTTTATTTTATTTTATTTCATTTTTTTGAGACAGAGTTTTGCTCTTGTTGCCCAGGCTGGAGTGCAGTGGCAGAATCTCAGCTCACCGCAGTCTCCGCCTCTCGGGTTTAAGCGATTCTCCTGCCTCAGCCTCCCGAGTAGCTGGGATTACAGGCATGTGCCACCACGCCTGGCTAATTTTGTTTTTTTCAGTAAAGACGGGGTTTCTCCGTGTTGGCTAGGCTGGTCTCGAACTCCTGACCTCAGGTGATCCACCTGCTTCGACCTCCCAAAGTGTTGGGATTACAGGTGTGAGCCACCGCGCTCTGCGCATCTTAGCCATTTTTAAGTACACAGTTGAGTGGCATGTGAGAGCGTTCACATCGCTGTGTGGCCGTCGCCATCATCTACCTCTAGAACCTTCATCTGCCTGCGCTGCAACTGCCACCTGTTCAACACTAACTCCTGGTTCCCACTCTGCTTCTGTCTCTGTGAATTCACCTGCTCTACATACAGCGTATGAGTGGAATCACGCAGTATTTGTACTTTTGTGACTGGCTTATTTCACTCGGCATAATGTCCTGGAGATTCATCTACGTTGTAGCATGTGATGGGATTTCCTTTTTTTTTTTTTTTTTTTTGATTTGGGCGCTGTTACCCCGGCTAAAGGGCAGTGGCACGATCTCGGCTCACTGCAACCTCTGCCTCCCAGCTTCAAGCAATTCTGCCTCAGCTTCCTAAGTAGCTGGGATTACAGGCATCTGCCACCATGCCTGGCTAATTTTTGTATTTTCAGTAGAGATGGGGTTTCCCCATGTTGGTCAGTCTGGTGTTGACCTCAGGTAATCTGCCCACCTCGGCCTCCCAAAGTGCTGGGATTACAGGCGTGAACCACCGCGCCTGGCAATTTCCTTCTTTTTTAAGGCTGTGTAATATCCCACTGTATGGATGCACCACATTTTGTGTGACAATTCATCCATCGTTAGACACTTGGGTTGCTTCCACCTTTTGGCTGTTGTGAATGATGCTGCTATGAACAGGAATCCGAAGATTTGGGTTCAGAGCACAGAGCTGGCGTGTGAGTTGCATGAGACAACTCTCTCAGCCCTGAGTTTTCTCAACTGTAAAATGAGATGTCAGTATTTACTATCTTTCAGGTTTGTGGCAAATATAAAATGAGATCGTGGACATAATAGTATTTATAAGCTGAAAAGTCTCACCTCATGTAAACTATTATGATTTTTGTGACCAGCTGTTATGACCAATGGAACATATGGTTTGTGGTTAATTCATGATAGAAGCAGATGAGGAGAAGTTCTCTGCAATAAAAACAAATGGCTAGGCCAGGTGCGGTGGCTCACACCTGTAGTCCCAGCACTTTGGGAGTCTGAAGCGGGTGGATCACGAGTTCAGGAGTTTGAGACCAACCTGGCCAACCTGGTGAAACCCCATCTCTACTAAAAATATGAAAATCAGCCAAGCGTGGTGGCGCATGCCTGTAGCCTTAGCTACTCGAGAGGCTGAGGCCGGAGAATCACTTGAACCTGGAAGGCGGAGGTTGCAGTGAGCCAAGACTGCAACATTGCCCTCCAGCCTAGGCGACAGAGCGAAACTCCATCTAAAAAAAGAACAAAAAAGGAAAAAAAATTTTACATTAAAACCCTTTGGTGGAATGTTTCACACTTTCCACAGAACAGAAACTAAAATAACCTGTTATACAATTAGCCACAAGTACGGTCCTCGAGTTTTTTGCCCCTACACATGAGCATTTGTCTAAAACATGTCTTCTTTGTAGCACTAGGCCCTGCCGCCACTGTGCTTGCCTGAGTTCCCGAATGTCTTATAACCTGGAGCTTCCCTGTCACGTCTCTGGCTCTCCTCTCCTGCTAAGCTTTGTTTCCTAATTAAAATCTCCTGCCACTGCCATAGCTACTGCTGCTACTGGAACCGCCATAACCACCTTGGTTTCGTGGTTTGGCAAAGTATTGGTTTCCACTACCATAGGGGCCGGAGCTTCAGCTTCCAAAGTTTCCTCCCTTCATGGGTCCAAAATTTGAAGACTGATTGTTGTAATTGCCAAAATCACTGTAGCCTCCACCACCTCCAAAACATCATTACCAAATCCGTTATAGCCATCCCCACTGCCACCATATCCACCACCACTACGGCTGCCACCAAAGCCACCACGACCACTGAAGTTTCCTCCACAACCAAAGCTGTGATTCCCACCAAAACCACCTCCATGACCACCACCAAGGTTTCCAGAACCATGTGGACCTCTGGCTGGACAAAGCACTGGCCATCTCTTGCTTTGACAGTGCTTTCCCAGTTTCACAGTTATGGGCATTCACAGTGTGGTATTTCTGAATGACCGTCTTATCCACGGAGTCACAGTCGCCAAAGGTTACAAAGGCAAAGCCCCTTTTCTTGCCACTGCCTCGGTCAGTCATAATTTCAGTCGCTTCAATTTTTTCAGACTGTTCAAAAGAATCTCTTAAGTGATGTTCTTCAGTGTCTTGTTTAATGCCACCAACAAATATCTTCTGCACAGTAAAGTGGGCACCTGGTCTTTGGGAATCTTCTCTTAGACAGTTCTCTTTGGTTCCACAGCGTTCTCATCCACCTTGTGTGGCCTTGCACTCATGGTTGCATCCACCTCTTCTACTGTGGCATATGTGACGAACCCACAGCCCCTGGAGCGCTCAGTGTTTGGATCTCTCATTACCACACGGTCCCTGAGCCTTCCCCATTGCTCAGAATGGCTCCTCAGGCTCTCATCGGTTGTTTCAAAGCTCAGCCTTCCAATGAAGAGTTTCCTCGCCTGTTTGGGCTCTTCAGGAGACTCTGACTTAGTCATGATGGCAGGGGGAAGAGGAACTTCAACGATGCTTCTTCGGTGGTGTCCATGGGCAGAAAGAGGATTTTTTTTTTAAGAGATGTTGTCTTGCTATGTTGCCCAGCCTGGAGTGCAGTGGCTATTCACAAGTGCAAGCATAGCTTACTACAGACATGAACTCCTGGGCTCACGTCATCCTCCTGCCTCAGCCTCTCAACTAGCGACAGGTGCACGACACTCACCTAGCTAAGGAACTTTTATTAAAAGATTCCAGAAATATCACTTCTCAGGTATATTCCACTGAAGCTGCTTTACACCTTACCCCATGTTCCCATGTTCTGAATTGTAGATCTATGTGTAGATTCTATGTGACCCTTCAGAATCGTTTAAGTGTGGTAAACATTGACTTAAAAAGGAGAATTGTAGCTGGGTGCAGCGGCTCATGCTCGTAATCCCAGTGCTTTGGGAGGCTCACTCTACCGAGACCAGGAGTTCGAGAGCAGCCTGGCCAACACGGTGAGATCCTGTCTTTACCAAGAAAGAGAAAAAGAGAGAGAGAGATTTGTCATGGAACTTTTTTATTTAATTGTGGTAAAAAAAATCATAACACTTACCATCTTAACCAAGTGCACAGCTCAGTAGGGTTAAGTATATTGTTGTGCAACCAATCTCCAAAACGTTTTCATCTTGCAAAAATGCAACTGAACCCATTAAATAATCCTCGCCCCGCCCTCTCCCTAGCCCCTGGTAACCAGTCTTATTGATTTGTTTGCTTTGAATAAAGGCTGTCTACTTTCTGTCTCTACATTTTGTCTCTTTGATTTTGACTAACTTAAGGACGTCTAGTATTTGTGGGATTTTTTTGAGACGGAGTTTCATTCTTGCTACCCAGACTAGAGTGCAATGGCGCGATCTTGGCTCACCGTAACCACCGCCTCCCGGCTTCAAGTGATTCTCTTGCCTCAGACTCTGGACTTGCTGGGATTACAGGCATGTGACACCACGCCTGACTAATTTTGTATTTTTAGTAGAGATGGGGTTTCTCCTTGTTGGTCAGGCTGGTCTCAAACTCCCAACCTCAGGTGGTCTGCCTGCCTCAGCCTCCTAAAGTGCTGGGATTACAGGCGTGAGCCACCGTGCCAAGCCGTATTTGCATTTTTGTGAGTGGTTTATTTCACTTAGCATAATGTCCTTCAGTTTCATCTATGTGTAGCACAAAAAGACAGGGTTTCTTTTGTTTTTAAGTATTCCATTGCATGTATATACCACGTTTTGGTTGTCCACTCATCTGTCAATGGACATCTGGGTTGTTTTCACTTCTTGGCTATTGCGAATAGTGCTCCTATAAACATGAGTATGTCTCTTCAAGAGTATCATGAAATCTTACCACAAAAAATCTTGAGAGGTAGAATAGCTTAACACATACCGTAATTTGGTCCTCCTCTGTCCTTTTACAGATGAGCACACTGAGGTGGGACCAGTTATGTGACTTACCCATGGTAAAATGATTTGGTGATAATAATCACTAACACTTTATATTTATTTATTTATTTATTTATTTTGAGTTGGAGTCTCGCATTGTTGCCCGGGCTGGAGTGCAGTGGTACAACCTTGGCTGATTGTAACCTCCGCCTCCCAGGTTCAGGTGATTTTTCTTGCCTCAGCCTCCCAGTTACAGGTGCCCATCCCCACACCCAGCTAATGTTTTGTATTTTTAGTAGAGACAGGATTTCACTATGTTGGCCAGGCTGGTCTCGAACTCCTGACCTAGTGGCCCACCTCAGCCTCCCAAAGTGCTAGGATTACAGCCATGTGCCGCTGTGCCCAGCCATCACTAACACTTTAAAAGGATGTGGTGAGCCAGCCACTTGGCTGAGTATGTGACTGGCAGTGTGTCGGTCAGCCCTTACCAATAAAACGTCTGAGATAGATACTAGTATCATCTCCATTTTATAGATAACAAAACTGAAGTGCAGAGAGATTAAGATTGTGTGTATATATATATATATAATCTTTATATATAATATATTATATTTTATATTTTACTTTATATATATTTATTTTATATTTTTATATAAATATATATTTTATACATGTGTATTATATTATAGTAAATATATATATATAACAAATGTTTATATTTTATACATGTATATAATAAATATACATATATTTTTGAGATAGAGTCTTGCTCTGTCACTCAGGCTGGAGTGCAGTGGCATGATCTCAGTTCACTGCAACCTCCACTTCCTGGGTTCAAGTGATTCTCCTGCCTCAGCCTCCCAAGTAGCTGGAATTACAGGCATGTACCACTACACCTGGCTAATTTTTGTATTTTTAGTAGAGCTGGGGTTTCATCATGTTGGCCAGGCTGGTCTCAAACTCCTGACCTCGTGATCCACCCACCTTGGCCTCCCAAAGCGCTGGGATTACAGGCATGAGCCACCAAGTCCAGCCAACATTATATTTAATAAGGGCTGGGACCTCCTCTCTGACTCTAGGGTGGAGAAGCCACTAACAATGATGAATTCTCATTCGTTTATTCAGCAGACCTTTCTCAAGTGCCTACCACTGCCCCGACGTACTAGATCCTGGACATACACAAACAGAACTTCACGTTTGCCCCCGAGAAGCTGGCAGTGTGGGAGGAGCCATTGGTCTGTCCACAATTTCAGTGCAAGGTGATTGGTGCTGTACTACCGGTTTGCAGGTGCTGCCACTGAACCTGCAGGAGGGGGACTGCTGAGGGATGGATGGATGGGGAGGCGTCATCTCTGAGCCCTTGAGCTGGATGTCTAAGTGTTTGCAGGCATTTTCAAGATGAAAAAGTGGAGGGAACGAATAGTATTTGTGGTAAAAGAAATGTATGCAGAGGAATGGGAGTCTGAAGGACTGTGTGCACTGAAGGATTGCTGAATGATTTTGGTAGGCTACGGCGCAGGTGTGTGGGAGAGGGCAGGGCATGGAAGCCCCTAAGCTGTCTCAAGCACTTGGCCTATACTGCTCATTTAATATCACAATGCCTCTGTTATTCTCTCTCTCTCTCTCAGAGAGAGGGTCTTGCTCCGTCACCCTCATCGAGAGGGTGTGGCACGATCATACCTCACTGCAGCCTTGAAATCTTGGGTTCAAGCAACCTTCCTGCTTCGGCCACCTAGTAGCTGGGACCACAGGTGTGTGTCACCAGCCCAGCTAATTTTGTAATTTTTAGTATAGACAGTTATGGCAGGGAGTGGGTGGGGGTTGGTCTCGCCCAGGCTGATCTCGAACTCCTGGGCTGTGGCAACAGTCCTCCTGTCTCCGCCTCTCAAAGCACTGAGATTACAGGCGTTAGCCACTGAGCCAAGCCAGTTGTCTTCATTTCATATTAGGAACACTGAGCCTCCGGTTAAGAAAAACACCCAAGGTCACACAGCTTCAGACAGACTGGGAATCTGAGCTTCAGGTGCCACCGAGGGGAGGCACTTGGAGTGGGATCGTGGGGCCACCAACGTGGGGCTGAGGAGTTGTGCCCTGACCTCTGAGGCACTGGAACCCCACGGAAGGCATCTACTGGGACTGAATTACCCAAGTTGGGGCTATTTCCTGAGGGAATGCAAAAGGAGTTCAGCTCGGGGCAGCAGTCCGGAGAGGGGACGCAGCTGGGCCTGCGGAGTCGGGGCTGCCATGGGTGCAGGAGCAGGCTCTGCCCCGCCCAGCGCCACCGTGCCGTGGACACCCCAGCCCTCCTTCCTGGGGTTTCTCCTGTCGTGCCTTCTTGCAGGAGGTGAAAATAAGAGGCCACAAACAAGGACATGTGGTTTGCAAGCCTGCCTGAGTCCCCAGTTCCCAGTGTCCCGAGGACACCAGGGGTGCGGCAGGGCTTGTGTCTGCTCCCCGGCTCTGCCTCGGTGTCTCTCCAATTCCTGTCCTTGCTGACCTGAGACTGGAGCCTAAGGACGTGTATGGTTTTTTTTTTGTTGTTTTTTTTTTCCTCAGCAGGAAGCTGCTGGCTGCATCACATGATGGTAGCTGATTTTTTACCTGGTATTTGGGTAGATGAAAGTTAAAAAAAAAGTTTGTGTCCAAGGAATGACTGGCTACTAATGATTGACTTTGCGTGTCCTTCCCAAAGCAAGGTGGTGTTTATTTTGTAAAGACACTCCATGCTACTATGAGATAAGATTTAAGATCATAGGGTTCCCAGGGAGAACGGAAATGGCCTCAGCCTACAGGCTAAACTGTCTTTAAAATTCAGAGCCTGGTGACCAAATACCAGAAATGAGCTTCTCTGGGCAATATGAAGATCCCAGGAAGACAGGACCAGAAGGCTGGCCTTGGCCTGCACCCCGTGGCTCCCAGCGCGTGTAGCCAGTACAGGGGAAGGCCCTCCTCTTCATCTGCAGGAATCTACCTCTCTGGGCCCAGAGAGCCTGGCTCTGGTTCCACAGGTGCAAGGGGAAAACACAGTATTGGCATTTGCTGTCAGCCTCTTTGTTTCTTTGGTGGTTTGTTTTTTTTTTGTTTTTTGAGATGGAGACGTAACTCTGTTGCCCAGGCTGGATGGATTGCAGTGGTGCAATCTTGGCTCACTGCAACCTCCACCTCCCTGGGTTCAAGTGATTCTCCTGCCTCAAGCTCAATGAGGCTGGGATTACAGGGGCCCGCCACCATGCGCCCGGCTAATTTTTGTATCTTTTTAGGAGAAATAGGGTTTTGCCATGTTGATCAGGCTGGTCTCAAACTCCTGACCTCAAGTGATCCGCCCGCCTTGGCCTCCCAAAATGTTGGGATTACAGACGCACGCCACCACACCTGGCTGTCTTTGATACCTGTTTACTGAGGATTATGATTATGTATGCATAGACTTGGGCACTGAGTGATGGGAAGGGTGAGGAGAAAACAAACACGTGGAGCACACGGGCCTGGCTTGAAGAGCAGGGAGAGGAACACTGAATTCAACAGAAACTATGGGTGCCTACCATGCACTTGGCGCTGGGGAGTCGAGAAGTGAGACACTTCACTTAACAAAGATCACAAAATACAAACATTAGTTTGACATAAATCTTAGATCTAATATAAAAGTAAAAGCCAAAAACCTTCTAGAAGAAAACACAAGAAACTTTTTAAATCATCTTAGGGTAGGAAAAGATTTCTTAACAAGAACAAAAAAAAAACATTCACTATACAAGAGAAAAATGGGCTGGGCGCAGTGGCTTACACCTGTAATCCCGGCACTTTGGGAGACAAAGGACGGCAGATCAAGAGGTCAGGACATCGAGACCATCCTAGCCAACATGGTGAAACCCCGTCTCTACTAAAATGCAAAGAGTTAGCTGGGCATGGTGATGTGCGTGTGCCTGTGGTCCCAGCTACTCAGGAGGCTGAGGCAGGGAAATCCCTTGAACCCAGGAGGCAGAGGTTGCAGCGAGCCGAGATTGTGCCACTGCCCTCCAACAGCCTGGGTGACAGACTCCGTCTCAAAAAATAAATAAATAGAAAATTTTAAAAAAGAGAAAAATAATAAATTGAGCTTCATCAACATCAAAACCTTCAGCTCTTTAAAAGATATCATTAAGTAAATTGGATAAAATAATCTCAAAACATGCATCTAACAAAGAACCTGTATGCAACTTGCATGCTGGTAATGCAATATGTTGAGTTTTCCGTCTTAGACATGATCTCATTACAGTGTCTCCCACTATACAAGGTGAGAATTTAACCTTTTTTTTTTGAGACAGGGAATCACTCTGTCACCTAGGCTGGAGTTCAGTTATGTGATCACATCTCACTGCAGCCTTGACCTCTCCAGCTCAAGCAATCCTCCCACCTTGGCCTCCCTAGTAGCTGAGATCACAGGCACACCACACCCATCTAATTATTATTATTATTATTTTTAGAGACAGGGTCTCACTGTGTTGCCTGGGCTCAAATCAACCTCCCACTTCAGCCTCCCAAAGGAAGGAATTACAGGCGTGAGCCACCGTGTCTGGCCAACTTTAACTTTTAAACCCTCTGCACCCAGTACTCACGATTGCTGTTCCCATCCTTCCATCTTCCTAATACAGTATTGTCATAATTTTGGTGAAATCACCGAATGCTTTTGGTGAAGCATCCTCTTCTAGAGTCTCGATCACACCCTATGTGAGTGGCCCGCCGTCTCCCAGAGGTGCACAGCTGTCATTCATTCCGGATCACTTCCGCAGCACCGCTGGGATGCTTTCGTCTTCTCTTTCGTTGGATACCATTTCTTGGACCTCACATCTTCCTCCAGATGCAAACCTTCTTTGGTTTGTTTGCTGATTGTTTAGCTTTTTTCATAACCATAAACTTAACACTGCAATCTAACCCAATAAAATATCCAGTCCAGTCCAATGAGATTTTCCTTATTCTCCAATCTAGGTGGGGAATAAGGAAAATATGCAACCCAAAGAACTGCAATGACAGCACAAAGATTATAGGCTATTATGAGCAAATGGGATGGAGGCGTGCTCTCCTAAGCTATGGAAGGAACGGTCTGGTGGTTAAGAGAAACACAAATCAAGTTTATTAGAGTTGTCCATGGTCTTGCTGTTCCTGGGCCCAGAGCACTCCATGGCTTCCATAATAGTCATGCCTCTTGTGACTTGCTAAAGACCACATGCTTGTCGGCCAACCACTCAGTCTTGGCAGTGCAGATGAAGAACTGGAAACCGTTGTGTTGGTCCAGTATTTGCCATGGACAAGATGCCAGGACCTGTATGCTTTAGGATGAAGTTCTCCTCATCAAATTTATCCCTGTAGATGGACTTGCCACCAGTGCCACGATGGTTTGTGAAGTCATAAACCCTGGCACATAAACCCTGGAATAATTCTGGGAAAGCAGGAGCTGAGATCGCGCCACTGCACTCCAGCCTGGGGGACAAGAGCAAAACTCTGTCTCAAAAAAACCCCAAGAAAATCAAAAGAGAACAAATGTGGTGAAGATGTGGAGAAACTGAAGCCCTCATACACTGCCGGTAGGAATGTAAAATGGTGTAGCTGCTTTGGAAAACAGTCTGGTAGTTCCGCAAAAGTTTAAATATAGAGTTCCCATTTGATCCAGCAATTTCACTACTAGGCATATACCTAAAATAAATGAAAGCCTATGTTCATACAAAACCTTGGACATGAATTCTCAAGCAATACTACTCATCTATAACATATGACTAATATTAATAATATATAATCACCAAAAATAACATAAGAGGCAACAGGTAAAAACAACTCAAATGTCCATCAAATGATGAATAGACAAATAAAATGTGGCATACCCATACAATGGAATATTATTTGGCCGTGAAAGGAATTAAGTGTGGGCACATGCTACAAGGATGAGCCTTGGAAACATTGTGCTACATGAAATAAGCCAGGCATAGGCCAGGCGCAGGGGCTCAGGCCTGTAATCCCAGCACTTTAGGAGGCTGAGGCAGACAGATCACTTGAGGTCAGGAGTTCGAGACTAGCCTGGCCAACATGGTGAAAACCCATGTCTACTAAAAATACAAAAATTAGCTGGGCATGGTGTCAGGCGCCTATAATCCCAGCTACTCGGGAGGCTGAGGCAGGAGAATCGCTTGAATCTGGGAGGCGGAGGTTGCAGTGAGCCGAGATTGTGCCATTGCACTCCAGCCTGGGCAGCAAGAGTGAAACTCCATCTCAAAAACAAACAAACAAACAAAAATTAGCCAGGTATGGTAGCGGGCACCTGTGATCCCAACTACTCGGAGGGTGAAGTAGGAGAATCTCTTGAAGGAGGTGGAGGTTGCAGTGAGCTGAGATTGTACCACTGCACTCCAGCCTGGGCAACAGAGCGAGACTCCATCTAAAAATAACAACAATAATATAAAGAAATACGTCAGTATGGTCAGGGTCACTTAAGGAAAGCCTGCAACGTGAAAGGGAAAGACCGAAACAAACAGGCAGCAGAAACAAAGATAACACAAGGCAATCCAGAGGAAGTACAGACAATTTAGGAAGTAGAAGGAAACAAAAAACTCTTGAAATAATAACTTCAGAGAAATAAAGACAAATATTGAAGATATAAAGATATAAAAGAACAGATTAATTACCAAGAACGGGCTCTTGGGAACTAAAAAGATAATGGCTGCTCCTAAAAGTTTAATATAAAATCTGAGTGGCTGGGCACGGTGGCTCAAACCTGTAATCCCAGAGCTTTGGGAGGCTGAGGCAGGCAGATCACCTGAGGTCGGGGGTTCGAGACCAGCCTGACCAACATGGAGAAACCCCGTCTCTACTAAAAACACAAAATTAGCCGTTATTGTAGTGCATGCCTGTAATCCCAGCTACTCGGGAGGGTGAGGCAGGAGAATCACTTGAACCCGGGAGGCTGTGGTTGCGGTGAACCAAGATTGTGCCATTGCGCTCCAGCCTGGGCAACAAGAGCAAAACTCTGTCTCAAAAACAAAAAACAAGCAAACAAACAAAAACCTGAGTGAAAAAGGCAACGAGACTTTCCAAAAAGTGGAATAAAAAGAGACAATGATGATAGGATATAAACATAATACCAGTGGGTCCACTGGGGAGATCCAATATCCAGCTCATAGGGACTCGAGAACGGAGTGGGCAAATCGTTGAACAAGTAGCGGAAGATCATTTCCCAGAACTGAAGACCACGCCTCTAGGTTGAAAGCTCTGAGAGTGATCAGTACAATAAATGAAAACAGTCTATATCAAGGAACGTCATCATGAAATGCACAATACAGGGCATACAGAAATTATCCTAACTGCTTCTAGAAAAAAAAGAGGGGGATGTCGCTCACACGGGCTTAAGAGTCAGGACAGCATTAGTTTCGCACAGGAGCAGTGGAAGCAGGGAAGGAAAGCACTGATGCCATCAAAATGCTGGGCTAGTTTTTATCCTAGAATTTTATGCCCCCTCATATTTTCAGTCAAGTAGAAGAGGAACATTTTCACGCAAGCAAGGACTCAAAACGTTTCCAAGAGTAAATCAAGAAAAAGAAATATACAGCATTTGGCAAAAATGCGCTCCAATATGGGAAAGTGACAAAGAGAACTCCCAAGATGACAGCTGTCTGTCAGGTTTGGAGAGCCTCCAGTCCAGACTGCAGGAGGAGGCGGACAGCATTTGTGCTCCTGGAAAACAGCCTGATGTCTGACAGATCCAATGTAGAAAACGGAAAGAAAAAAACCCCTGTAGGTTCAAACAAAACAAAGCAAATGAAAGAAATAAAGTAAACCAGGCTCATGCCTGTAATCCCAGAACTTTGGGAGGCCAAGGTTGATGGACTATCTGAGGTCAGGAGTTCAAGACCAACCTGACCAACATAGTGAAACCCTGTCTCTACTAAAAATACAAAAAAATTAGCCAGACATGGTGGTGCACGCCTGTAATCCCAGCTACTTGGGAGGCTAAGGCAGGAGAATTGCTTGAACCTGGGAGGCGGAGGTTGCTGTGAGCCGAGATCACGCCATTGCACTCCAGTCTGGGGAACAGAGCAAGACAGCATCTCAAAAAAAAAAAAAAAAAAAGGAAAGAAGAAAAGAAATGAAATAAGGTAAAAAGTCTAAGAGGAAAAAAATTTGTACAAATAAGAATCTATAATCGCAGCCTCTGATTTGGCTCAAAGACTATGTTAGTACAACTGATTTAACTAAAAATTGTGATAGGGCTGGGTGCAGTGGCTCATGCCTGTAATGCCAGCACTTTGGGAGGCTGAGGTGGGTGGATCACGAGGTCAGGAGTTCGAGACCAGCCTGGCCAACATACTGAAACCCTGTCTCTACTAAAACTACAAAAATTAGCTGGGCATGGTGGCGGGCACCTGTAATCCCAGCTACTCAGGAGGCCAAGGCAGGAGAACTGCTTGAATCCAAGAGGCAGAGGTTGTGGTGAGCTGAGATCGCTCCACTGCATTCCAGCCTGGTGACAGAGCGAGGCTCAGTCTCAAAAAAAAAAAAAAATTGTGATAGAACTACATAGGGAAATAGAGCTTGGGGAGGGGAATATAAGAGAATGACCACAATATGAAGTTGATATAAAATATTTAAAATAAATAAATCAAGAAATATCAATAAATGCCTATAATGGAGATGCTAGAAGTGACAAGAGTTGCTGTGTTTGCAGAGCAGGCAATGGCAGGGGATGCACAGAGACTATTTTGTTTTTAGTAATCTAACTTGAAAAACATGTATATTTGTCATGTTTATAAAATTAAAAAAATTTTCAACAAAAAAGACATACCAATCATCAAAAGCATGGTTTTCAAACTTGTTTTGTTTGCAGAATGCTTCCCCCCTCCCCCAGAAAATCTGTGTATAATAGAATAAGAGCACAGCTCAGCCCCAGCATCCCCCAAGGCGGTTCTGAGAAACCACCAGCTCTGAAGATTAACCTATTGAGATTCCCTCTGCCCCAGTGTAGCTACTAAATCCAACATGAGTTTGAACTTACCCAAAGTTAAGTGGGTTGAGTATCCCAAATCTGAAAAATCTGAAACTTGAAATGATCCAAAAATCTGAAACTTTTTGAGCACAGGCATGATGCCCAAAAGAAATCAGCATTGAAGCATTGTGGATTTGGGATTTGGAGATTAGGGATACTCAACAAGTATAACGCAAATGTTCCAAAATTGGGGGGGGAACCCCAAATCCAAAACTTTTCTGGTTCCCGGCTTTTTTTTTTTTTTTTTTTTGAGACAGACTTTCATTCTTTACCCAGGCTGGAGAGCAATGGCGAAATCTTGGCTCACTGCAACCTCCACCTCCTGGGTTCAAGCGATTCTCGTGCCTCGGTCTCCTGAGTAGCTGGGATTACAGGTGCATACCACCATGTATGGCCCATTTTTCTGTAGTTTTAGTAGAGACAGGGATTCACGATGTTTGCCAGCCTGGTCTCAAACTCCTGACCTCAAATGATCCGCCCACCTTGGCCCCCCAAAATGCTGGGATTTCAGGCATGAGCCTCCGCGCCTTGCCTGGTCCCAGGCATTTTGGATAAGAGCACTCAACCTGTGCAAGGCTGGGAATCAAGGCCCCGGATTCCTCACCCAGGACTTTTTCTCTTGTATTAGTGAAAACAAAGGGGACAAAGGCATCAGTGAAAACCAAAAGATAGGACAAATGTGGGCACCTTCGATCATATTAGTGTAGGAGTCAGGGGAGAGTGAAAAGGTGTTGAGGCTTTCATGGGAAATGGAAGATAATAGGGTCACAGGAAGAAGAGGGAAAGCTAACAGGTTGGCGTCGTTACGCCAGGAGTGGCAAGTAGGTTTTATCTCAAGTACTCAGTTTGATCAACTGAGACCTGCTTGACCTGCTGAGTTGGATTTTGAGGCTGAATCTGGGTTCAACCAGAATGTGTGCCTTGATTGAGTGGTGATGTCTTGGTAGAGAGGAGGCAGTGTGGCAGGCATACCACTATCTGCTATTTTTGTTAAATCTGTAAGCAGTCATGATCCTTGTTTGAATATTTGTGCCCTCCAAAACTTATGTTGAAATTTAACTACCATTGTAACAGTTTTAGGAGGTGGGACCTTTGAGAGGTGACTAGGCCATGAAGGCTCCCTCCTCATGGGTGGGATTAGTGCTCTTATAAAAGGACAAATTCAGTCCCCTTTGGCCCCTTTGCCCTTCTGCCTTTGTGGGAGGACGCAGCAGGAAGGCCCTCACAAGATGCTGGCACCTTGAACTTGGACTTCCCAACCTCCAGAACTATGAGAAAATAAGTTCTGTTCATTATAACTGACTGTGGTATTTTGTTATAGGAGTGCAAAACAGACCAAGACAATCTTTTTGGAGGTATTAGTCACCAGCCTAAAAAGACAATCAGAAACAGGTGGGTCTAGTAGGTATCACGTGATCAGAGCAGTGAGGCAGGAAACGCGTACAGCAGTGAGGCTGCTGAGCCACGTGCAGTGCCTGACACACCCTAGGTATTGCCGACTCTGCTCCCTAAGGAATGCAGTGTTCTCTTCACTGCCCAAGCGTAAAGTGACACATAAGGGAGAGATGAAGACTAATTACTTACACGGTTCCAGAATTCAGCAAGATGTTTGTCAGTGCAAGGATTCATGCAAAACTTGACAACTACTCTCCCATACTCGTGCTATCCCATATGGTAGCCATTCCCACATGTAGCCACTGAGCATGTAAAATGTGGCCGGTGTGACTGAAGAATTGAATTTTGAATTTATTTATTTATACTTATTATTATTATTATTTTTTGAGACGGAGTTTTGCTCTTGTTGCCCAGGCTGGAGTGCAGTGGCGCGATTTAGGCTCACAGCAACCTCTGCCCCCACCCCTCACCCCTGGGTTCAAGCGATTCTCCTGCTTCAGTCTCCCGAGTAGCTGGGATTATAGGCGTGTGCCACCATGCCTGGCTAATTTTGTATTTTTAACAGAGATGGGGTTTCTCCATGTTGGTCAGGCTGGTCTCAAACTCCTGACCTTAGGTGATCCACCCACCTCATTCTCCCAAAGTGTTGGGATTACAGTCACGAGCCACCATGCCCAGGCTTATTTATTTATTTGAGATGGAGTCTGGCTCTGTCGCCCAGGCTGGAGAGCAGTAATGTGATCCCGGCTCACTACAACCTCCGCTTCCCAGGTTCAATTGATTCTCTTGCCTCAGCATCCTGAGTAGCTGGGATCACAGGCAGGTGCCACCACACCTGGCTAATTTTTGTATTTTTAGTAGAGATGGGGTTTCACGATGTTGACCAGACTGGTCTCGAACTCCTGACCTCAAGTGATCCACCCACTTTTACCTCCCAAAGTGCTGGAATTACAGGCGTGAACCACCATGCCGAGCCTGAATTTTGAATTTTAATTATTAATAGTTGCCATTGAAATTGAAAAACCCACTTCCATTTCCAGGAAGATGGAGTGCATGTACTCCTGCTTATTTCTCCTGCTAAGTACAACTAAAACTCCTGGATATTATATATGAAACAAACCTCTCACTGAAAGGTGGAGAGAAGGCAGACCATTTAGGAACCTCAGAAGCTAAGGAATTACCCAGTGGAGACACTCTCCACGGTATAATTTCCTTTTGCCTCAATATCCCAGACTTGGAATAGAAAAACTGGCAAATCAGAGATAGCAACAAGCAGATAAAAAGAGTCCCCATGAAAGCCTGCTTTCTCTAGCCAAAGGACGAAGAAAGAGGTAAACTAGCCAGGCAGCTCTTGGTCAATTACTACTGTACTCCAGGTAATCATCACAGAGAAAATGTGGCTCCACCCACCCCATGCCAGCAATGAGTAAGCGTGGAGCCTAGGTTTCCATCCTTGTAAGGCTGCAATAAAGCACCCTGATGTTCCTGCCTAAGTGATGTGAGAGAACTCAGGTAGGGAGCTGGGATTTTCCTCCTCATTGGCTGGCGATACCCTTCCTGCCCAGTGGGGAGCCTGGACTTCTAGTCTACCTGGCAGTTATGAGCTGCCCCTCCCACTCCCTGCTAGGGCAGCAGCAGAGGAGGCCTGGGAGAGTCAGAACTTCACTGACCACTGCCCAGTGGCAATGAGGCCACCCCATGGAGTGAACACAGCATGGAAAGCAGGCACTCCAACCCCAGCTCAGCGGTAACAAGCAGGCTCCCCTGACCCTGAACACCAAAAGAGGCTGAGTGGGGACTTCCACCTTCCTAGGAACGATGAGGCAGCGTGTCCACTTTCCCTGCCAAAGCAGTGTCAGCAAAAGTCAGCTACAACCAAAGATCACATTCCCAAAACATCACACAAAAATGTCCAGGCTTCCGTCAAGAATCACTCGTCACACCAAGAACCAGGAAGATCTCAAAACCGAGTGAAAAAACCCAATAGAAGCCAACACTGAGATGATGGAGACGCTAGAATTATCTAAGATTTAAAGTCAGCCATAACAAAAGGCTTTGATGAGCACTTACAAACACTCCTGAAACAAAGTAAGAGCTAAAAAGCCTCAGCAAAGAGACGGAGACTAGAAGGAGGAATAAATGGAAATTTTATTTTACTTTTTTTTTTTGAGAGAGGGTCTCACTCGGTTGCCCAGTCTGCAGTGCAGTGGTGCAATCATAGCTCACTGCAGCCTTGAACTCCCGGCTCAAGCGATCCCCCTATAACTGAGCACCTCAGTTTAAAAAATATTTTTTAATCACTCACTTTCTCTGTCTTCCTTCCCTCCCCTCTCGCCCCATCATTGCTTCTCTCTCCACGCTCCCCTCTGGCAATGCATGCTTATATCTAGTTATGTTTCTGCTTAAGAAATCCCAGAGGCTAATCTCAAACAAACCAGGCATGAAGCTCTCATCCCAGAATCTTCCTGCTTCGGGGGAGTCACGAACAATCAGTCCACCACCACCAGGCTGAAGTCAAGATAAGGCCAATCAGACCTCTGGACAGGTGATAACCCAAGATAGCCACCAGAACAAGACGCAGAGGACCCTCACCCTGCGTAGTTCTCACATGCTTTCCTTACCAAGTTTCCCTTTGAAAACTGGGGTAAATGCTAAAATTGAAATCAGTACTTTAGAGTGCTATTGCCATCTTCTTCATTTGCTGGCTCTCCAGTTAAAACCGCTTTTCCTCTCACCTACCCCAACTCTTGTATTCTGGCTTTTGTTTGTTTGTTTGTTTGTTTTTTAAGACAGACTCGCTCTGTTGCCCAGGCTGGAGTCCAGTGGTCCCATGGTCCCATCTCGGCTCACTGCAACCTCTGCCTCCTGGGTTCAAGCAATTCTTGTGCCTCAGCCTCCCAAGTAGCTGAGATTACAGGTGCGCACCACCACACCTGGCTGATGTTTTGTATTTTTAGTAGAGATGGTGTTTTGTCATGTTGGCCAGGCTGGTATCGAATTCTTGACCTCAAGTAATCTGCCGGCCTCAGCCTCCCAAAGTGCTGGGATTACTGGTGTGAGCCACCACACTTGGCTCCAAAAATGGAAATTTTAGAACTAAAAGATGGCCAGGCACAGTGGCTCATGCCTGTAATGCCAGCATTTCGGGAGGCCAAGTCAGGCGGATCACCTGAGGTCAGGAGTTCGCGACCAAGCTTAACTAATCTGATGAAACCCTGTCTCTACTAAAATACAAAAATTAGCCGGGCATGGTGGCATGCGCCTGTAATCCCAGCTATTCTGGAGGCCGAGATAAGAGAATCGCTTGGACCTGGGTGGGGGAGGTTGCAGTGAGCCGAGATTGCAGCATGGCACTCCAGCCAGCTGGATTCCAAAAAAAAAAAGAACTAAAAGATACAGTAACTGTAACTGAAATTAAAAAAGTGAATGGCTTCAACAGCAGAATAAAAAGGTCAGAGGAAAGAATTAGTGAACTGGAAACGAGAACAATAGAAATTACCCAATATAACAACAGGGAGAAATGGAGGAGGATGTGGAGGTGGGAGAGCCTGGTGTAAGAATTATAACAAGAGATCTAGTATTTGTATCAGTAGAGTCCCGGAAGGAGAGTTCGAAAGGAGAGGCGAAAATAAAAAAGCTCTGGATGAAATAATGCCTGAAATCTCCCCAAATCCCAAATTTGGCCGTAAAAGTAAACCTATAGATTCAAGAAGCTGAGTGAACCACAACCAGTAAGAACCCAAAGAAATCTAAGCCAAGAATATCCTAATTAACTTCTGAAAAGTAAGTGAAGAGAAAAGGTTGAAAGCAGTCAGAGAAAAACACCTTATCTACCCATAGGGGAAAATCATTAGAATGACAACAGAGTTTCTTTTTTGGGGGGGGTGGAGGGATCGGGGGATGGAGTCTTGCTCTGTTGTCAGGCTGGAGTTCAGTGGCGTGGTCTCGGCTCACTGCAACCTCTACCTTCTGGGTTCAAGCGATTCTCCTGCTTCAGCCTCCTGAGTAGCTGGGACTACAGGCACGCACCACCACGCCCGGCTAATTTTTGTATTTTTAGTAGAGATGGGGTTTCACCATGTTGGCCAGGATGGTCTCAATCTCTTGACTGCGTGATCTGCCCGCCTCGGCCTCCCAAAGTGTTGGATTACAGGCGTCAGCCTCCGCGCCCGGCTGACAACAGAGTTTCTCGAGAAACGATGGAGAGCATGAGGAGGTGGTACAGCATTGTTCAGGTGCTGAAAGAGAACATCAGCCTAGAATCCTGTAGCCAGTGGAAATACCTTTCAAGAAGGGAGGGGACATGAAGACATTTTCAGGCGCAGGAAAGCTAAGAGGACGTGTTACCAATAGACCTCCCCTATAAGAACAGCTAAAGGAGGTTCTCTAAAAAGAAAGACAAAGGTAACAAGAAAAAGCCTTAGCACATCAGGAAGAAAAGAAAGAACATGATAAGCAAAAAATATATATATATCAGTAAGTATGACAGACTTTCCCTAAGTTTTCCTAAATGTTTGATAGTCAAAACAAAAAATTATAACACTGTCTGATGTGAATTGAAAAAGACCCACACTGCCATTTGAGTGGTTTTCACTCTGTAACTGAGACAGAGGCTCAAACAGAAGCCTAAGCACTGCCATCTTGTAGAGAAGCCACCTGGGCCCTGGGCAGAGGAGTCGTTCTCAGAACTGTTATTATACTGCAATTCTCAAAAGTGTTAAAGGTAAAAATTTCCACTGCCACCCCCCCGCTTCCAACAAACCGCTGACTTTAGCTTCTGTACAGACAGCTTGCCTTGCACACCCCTGTGCCCCCCTAAACAAAAATGTGGTTTTGCAGCTTAAATGCCTTGCTCCCCCTGAGCTTGGGGCCACAGGTTGGAGAGACATGAGTCCTCCATGGCCGCCAGCAATAAAGACCCTGCAATTTGGCGTACTTTTGTCTTGGTGTTGATTTTCTGTGCTCGCTCCAGTGCAAAGTAACAGTACCCTCCAATCATTTTGTACTTCGGAAGCACGATGATTGGGTTTTCACACTGGTGTGAGACCTGCCTCCCTCAAACCTGGTTACACTGGCACATTACCCATCTGATGTGAACTTAGGAAAAAACTCACAGTAACCCATATGCCTTTCATCCCAGTGTCTAATAAGATTTTTCTTTTCTAAGGTGAATAAGCTCATTTTGTCCACTCAACGTAGGCTTCTGTTGGAAGTAGAAAATTCTCCTGTAAAGGAAAAGCCTTTTTACTGATGGAAAAAGATTTAACGAGGTTAATAATACCAGCATAAGGATCGCTGGAGCCACGGAGCAGTACCAGTCAGCAGCCTGGGGGTTGGGGACCCCTGCTTTAACGGATGCTGGACTAAGACAAGAGATTCCTGGATCAGAGACAAAGGACTTTATTTTTCATAGCACAGCAAGAAGCATGATGCATGTTTGCATGTTTCCCCTTGTTCCCAAGTCCCACTGGGGCAATGTGGAAGGCCCAGATGGGTTCTGCTGAGGTGTACTAAGCTTGGGGAATTTGTCTTTTTTATATCAAGCAGCAAGCACACCTGCTCTTTGTCTTAGAGAGAGACATCATCTGACCCTTTAAAGTTGCTCACTACAAATCCAGTCCTGAGGAATGGCTCAGATAAAGCCCAGTTAGGCCTTGCCTCTTGGCACACTCAGCAAAGTGTGCAGGAGGAAGCCAGGGAGGAACTGCTCACATCCGTACAGGACAACGTGGCAACGAACCTTGCAAATACGCTTTATTTTGACCTAACAATTGCACCTCTAGAAATCTGTCCCACATAATTACTTTCACATACACAAATGATGATGGTTATGTTATTTATTCTAATATTGTTTATAATAGGGAAAGATCAGAAACAAGTAAATGTCTATCCATATGGGACTGGTTTTATTATAATACCCTTACAATGGAATACTATGTAGTAAGATTAAATAAATTCTTTATGTGCTGATATATAGAGTGCCAAGACACACTGTCAAATGAAAAAAACAAATGCAGAAAAATATGCATAATGTTCTCCCGTTTCTGTAAGAGGCAAAAAGTATACATATATCTTTTCTTGTACTGTGTACACATAAACTTTCATTCCTCTAAGAATGCCCAGTATATTGTTATAATATCATTTGTTGTCTGTGGGGAGGTGAATGAATGACTAGAAATGAAGTAGGAGACTTTTTTTGTGTATCATTTTTATGTGTTTTTTTTTTTTTTTGAGACAGTCTTGCTGTGTTGCCCAG
This sequence comes from Cacajao melanocephalus, assembly GCA_963573385.1. NCBI lineage: Eukaryota > Metazoa > Chordata > Mammalia > Primates > Pitheciidae > Cacajao > Cacajao melanocephalus. The sequence goes on along the minus strand of CAUYLG010073665.1, from coordinate 38,077 downwards.
GCTGGAGTGCAGTGGCACAATCTCAGCTCACTGCAACCTCTGCCTCCTGGGTTCAAGTGATTCTCCTGCCTCAGCCTCCTGAGTAGCTGGGATTACAGGCGTGCACCACCACGACTGGCTAATCTGTTTGTATTTTTAGTAGAGATGGGGTTTTGCCATGTTGGTCAGGATGGTCTCAAACTCCTGACCTCAGGTCATCCACCCACCTTGGCCTCCCAAAGTGGCAGGATTACAGGTATGAGCCACTGCACTGGACCTATCTATTTTTTTTGAGACAGTCTTGCTCTGTCACCCAGGCTGCAGTGCAGTGGTGCAGTGTCAGCTCACTGCAACCTCCACCTCCCAAGTTCAGCAACTCTCCCTGCCTCAGCCTCCTGAGTAGCTGGCATTACAGGCATGTGCCACCATGCCTCACTAATTTTTATATATTTAGTAGAGACAGGGTTTCACCATGTTGGCCAGGTTGGTCTCGAACTCCTGACCTGAGGTGATCTCCTCGCCTCAGCTTCCCAAAGTGCTGGGATTATAGGCATGAGCCACCACACCCGGCCTCATCAACCATTTAAAATGAAAGGTCAGGAGCTATAACTGTTCTCTCAGTTTAATATATTACGCTGGGGAATTAGCTCCTATTCATGATTTATTTGAGCACCCACCATATTTATTTGATATCCCACTTAAGCCACTCAACAATCCGAATGAGGCATATTTTGTTCCCATTTTACATAAGTTGGTCACAGAGCCATGGCCTGATTTGGACTTTGTGTGTCTACCTGGAAAGCCTGTTTTTCCATACCCCAAGCCACTCCTGAGACAGCCCTGTCTGTGCAACCCTGGCTCGTGTGTGTCACAGGGAAAGCGTGGGGGAGTTAGAACATGCAGAGAGAGGCAAGGACCTACAAATTCCAGTAAGACATGACACCAACTACAGGATTTGGATTCAAAATTTTAATAATAAATTGTGCCAGTAGAAGCTTTTCAAAGGCAATGATATATCAATAAATAATAGTTAAACTGAGTTCCTGAGAAAGAACCTACCACATGAAAGTATGTCAGAGCGCTGTGAGTAAAAACATGGCACGACTATAAAATAGCGAGAATACTGACAGTCACGACAGGCACATCAGACTTCAGAGTATGCCACTCATACAAATGTAAACCAGGACACAGGAATAATCTTTATTTTTTAAGTTCAGACACTGATAAACTTGTAAGTGCTGTTGCCTAGATATATACTAAGTAATGGATACATTATGCTAAGAACTTCAAGGAAAAATATGTGGAATAATATAATGAAAATTAGAATGCATCAGATTTTTTAAAAAGCAAAAAAGAATTGAACTTTTTACTCAAATATAAATCACTTTAAATAGAAATCACACTAATTTGAAATAAGGAATATTGTGTTTATCTGTGTATGTATGTACACACACACACACCTATACTTCTAAGAAAATATGTATGGCTTATTTTTTTATTCCAATGTCATTTTGAAGAATCTTTGCTTTTTTACAAAAGGTTAGAAATATGCATTGTTTAAACCAAGTTAAGATTTGACACTTCAAAGCACACTAAAAAAAAAAAGTGAGAGAATCATTAGATGACTCAGTTTCCTGATGGTAATAGAAGAAAACAGAAATAAGAACAGACACTGAACCTTTCAGTGTGGGCAGTCTGTCAGCAAAAAGGTAAGTAGTAGGGCAGAGCTATGGCATTCCACATTCCAGCCCTACCAAGAATGAACGAGCGCACGGACTACAGAAACGGACGTGTGTCCGTGATTCATTTCAATTTTTTTTTTTTGGCATAGCTGAATTAATCCCTTTTGATGTCTATAAGTTCAGTATATGACAAATGTTTCATTTTTCCCCCCAAAGAATCCAATCACACCCAAGACACACACACAAAAATCACTTCTCAGTTACACATCTGCATTTCTTTAACAAAACAGTAAAGAGATACAATCATAGCAAAGGGGTCACCCGCACAATACGTTATCAGCACATTGTCTAGAACACCTCATTTAAAGACACTCGGTAAAAACGTCTTCACAGGACCTGCTGTGAATGGCAAGATACGGTAATTTTATAATAGAAAAACTCTGCTCATGCAGTGCTGTCCACACACCAGACGTCGGACATCGCAGCCACATCATCACCTTGCTCACACTTCCTATTATACTAGAATATGCAAAAAGCCAAAAAAAAAAAGCAGCTTTTAACATTATATCACAATTTTGAAATGTGGGAAAAAATACAAAACAAAAACCATGGTGTGGATAAAATGGTCTCCGTGACATCGAGCAGAGTGTTATCTTTTTTTTTTTTTTTTACATTATTGCACAGAGATTTCTTATCAAATGTTCTTCAGTTTTATGTCTTTTCCTAAATGTGAATAAGTGCTATGGATAAAATACAAATGTAGAAAATAACAGCAGCATGATTTGTCAAAGTTAATCCCTATAATTTAGTAAGAAAAAATGGATATAAACAAAATAAGTGCTCTTTCTAACTGTAATAAATTTTTAAAAATATTGTTTTAATGCAGTGAAGGTCCTGAAAAGCCAATTGAAAGCAATGCTGAGTCCTGTTTTCAAAAGTGTCTTGTTGTTTGGGTTTTCTTGGTGAAAACCAGAATTTCAAGTGAAGTAATCAGTGGACTAATTTAAAACAAAGCGGCCCTCGGCTTCCCTGTCGGCCAGTTAGGGCACCGGCTCCAGGACCCTGACCTGGGAGGCAGCGAGCGATGGGGGTGCCCGGCCCCCGTCTACACGTACACGGGCTGGCAGCCTTCAGTCTGATCCACCAGATCAGAGGTTTCTAAATTTGAGTTCTCAGACTGCGGAGCTTCTGCCCCTGAAGGCTTTGGGCATCGAAAGGGGTAGCCATTGTCATCAAAGAACCTTCGGAAGGTGAACTCATAAAATGCGTGCTCAGGGTGCTTGTTACTGGGGGAGGTGAGTGTGTCCCAGGCCTTGGCGCTACCTTCACTGGCATCATTCCAAGGGCTCTCTTCATCTACGGGGTCGAAATTCGAGGTGTCCATGGGGTGGCTGATGGTGGGAACGTAGGGGGCCGGCTGCTTCCGGATGTCACTGGAAAAGTCAATGGTGCTGAAGAATGGGTGGGCCTTCAGGTCATCGGCCCCATTCCGCCCCAGGCGGTGGTCTGCAGCACAGCACAGCTTGGTGATGAGGTCCCTGGCCTCAGGGCTCAGCTTCACCTGGGCTGGAATGTGGAGCGTGTTCTCCCAGTTTATCACCTGAGGAACCAACAGAACCAACATGTTAGTTTCTCCTCACATCCCAGGCAGTTCTGGGACAGCATGTGATGACGTGACTTTCAAATAAGTTTAGTTTCACAACAGGAGAGGAGTTAGAATATACATAGAAGCAGCAGTTGTTGATCTCAGCAGTCATAAAAAGTCAGAGTCATTTTAGTTGGTGGCTCACAACCTGAGGCCAGGATGACCAGTCAAATACAGACAAAAAGATACAGATTGTCTTCTATAGGAAATATTGTTTAGCCAAAGAACTTTGTGCTTCCCACAAATATGAAGAGAACGATGATCTATGAGTTATTTCTTTAACTATGGCAATGGATTTCTGTCAAACCATTATGGCTCTCATTCAAATACTTATTGTGGTCAAAAAATGGCCAACTGGGGTTTTGGAAAAAAAAAAAGAAACCTCATAGAGAAGAATAAAGCTGACTGACCCCATGTGATCTTACGTGCTCAACTGCACAAACCATCCATCTGGACGTTTAGTAAATGTACCTGTCGGCCAGGCACGGTGGCTCACGCCAATAATCCCAGCACTTTGGAAGGCCGAGGCGGGCGGATCACGAGGTCAAGACATCAAGACCATCTTGGCTAACATGGTGAAACCCCCATCTCTATTAAAATACAAAAATTAGCTGGGTGTGGTGGTGTGCATCTGTAGTCCAGCTACTCAGGAGGCTGAGGCAGGAGATTGCTTGAACCCGGGAGGCAGAGGTTGCAGTGAGCTGAGATTGCGCCACTGCACTCCAGCCTGGCAACAGAGCGACACTCTGTCTCAAAAAAAAAACAAAAAACAAAAAACAAAAAAAACGCACTTGTCGTAGAGATGTGTCTACTGTGAAGACAAAACCTAGGGGAGTTACACTTACAGTCAGGAGGAAACAAGGCCAACCTGACTGGCTACCAGCTGGGGTGATGGGACAGTGGATAAGGCATAGCAGTAGATGTCTGCGTGTGTGGGTGGGAGGCTGGATTTGAACCTAAGTAGTTGTTTTCTTTCTCTTTTTTTTTTTAGATCTCACTCTGTTGCCCAGGCTGGAGTGCAATGGTGTGATCCCAGCTCACTGCACCCTCTGCCTCCAGGGTTCAAACGATTCTCCTGCCTCAGTCTCCCGAATAGCTGGGATTACAGGCATCTGCCACCACGCCCAGCTAATTTTTTGTATTTTTAGTAGAGATGGGGTTTCACTATGTTGGCCAGGCTGGTCTCAAACTCCTGACCTTGTGATCTGCCCGCCTAGGCCTCCCGAAGTGCTGGGATTACAGGTGTGAGCCACTGCGCCTGGCCCCTAAGTAGTTGTTGAAAACTGTAGAGCTCCTAGAAGAAAACACAGGGTGAAATCTTCATGACATTGGGTTTGGCACTGATTTCTTGAACATGCGGCCAAAAGCACAGGGAATAAAAGAAAAAATAAATTGGACTTCATAAAAATTTAAAACTGTTGTGCATCAAAGGACATTACAGACAATGAAAAGGCAACCCACAAAATGGGAGAACAGATTTCAAAACATGTATCTGAAAAGGGGTTAGTATCCAGAGTATATACAGAACTCCTACAACTCAACACAATAACAAAACCAAAAAACTTGATTTAACAGAGTAATTAACTTGAAGAGGTATTTCCAAAGAAATACAAATGACCAATAAGGACATGAAAATATGCTCAATATAATTAATCACTAGGGAAACACGACTCAAAACCACAATGAGGTACCACCTTACATCTCCTAGGATGGCTGCTATTTAAAAAAATAAAAACAGGAACATACTTATTGAGGATTTCAGGAAACTGGAATACTTGGCCACTGTTGGTGGGAATGTAAAATGTGCAGCCACTATGGCAAACAGCTTGGCAGTTCCTCAGAAAGTTAAACATGGAACAACCATATGATCCAGCAATCCCACTTTCTGGTTTATAACCAGAAGAACCGAAGCAGGGACTCATACAGTGGAGTATTATTCCACCTTAAAAAGGAAGCTACAACATGGGTGAACCCTGAGGACATTACGGTAAGTGAAATAAACTAGACACAAAAAGACAAATACTGCATGATTCCACTCACAAGAAGTGCTGAGGCCGAGCACAGTGGCTCACGCCTGTAATCGCAACACTTTGGGAGGCCAAGGTGGGAGGATCACTTGAGGTCAGGAGTTTGAGACCAGCCTGAGCAACATGATGAAACCCCATCTCTACTAAAAATACAAAAATTAGCCAGTGTCATGGCAGGCACCTGTAATCCTAGCTGCTGGGGAGGCTGGGCATGAGAATCACTTGAACCTAGGAGTCAAAGGCTGCAGTAAGCCCAGATTGCACCACTGCACTACAGCCTGAGATACAGAGCAAAATCCTATCTCAAAAATAAAAAAAAAAGAATTCCTGAGCATAGATAGCCAAACTCACAGAGACAGGAAGCAGAAGAGAGGTGAGCAGGCGCTGGAAAGGGGAATGGGGAATTTCTGTTTAATGGGTTTGGGATGATTAAAACATTTGGAAATAAAGAGTGGTGATGGTGCTCGCTTTGGCAGCACATATACTAAAATTGGAACGATACAGAGAAGATTAGCATGGCCCTTTCGCAAGGATGACACGCAAATTTGTGAAGCGGTCCATATTTAAAAAAAAAACTTCTTAAAAAAAAAAAAGAGTGGTGATGGTTGCACAATGTTGAGAATGTACTTAATGAGTCATACACTCAAAAATAATTAAAAGGGTAAATTTTATGTTATGTATATTTTACCAGAATAAAAAATCTGAATTATTATCATATGGGCAATTTAGTGAGTAGCTCAGCAATTCAATTAGGGTGCAGATAATGCCAGATTCCAATTTACTGTTCCTAGAGTGAAACTAAGCCTTACGTTAGGGTTTTTCTTTCTTTTGAGATGGAGTCTTGCACTATCGCCTGGGCTGGAGTGTAGTGGTGCGATCTTGGCTCATTGCAACCTCCGCCTCCCAGGTTCAAGAGATTCTCCTGCCTCGGCCTTCTGAGTTGCCTGCTGCCATGCCTGGCTAATTTTTTGTATTTTCAGTAAAGATGAAGATTCATTACGTTGGCCTGGCTGGTCTCCATCTCCTGACCCCGTGATCTGCCCACCTCGACCTCCTAAAGTGCGGGGATTACAGGCATGAGCCACTGAGCCCGGTCTTACTTTAGGGTTTTTCTAATTAAAGTTATTAATTTAGGAACCCTAATGGTCATGTCTACGAGGCAGTGTGAAAACTTCTAGGGAATGTGAAAACTCCTGGGATTGTGTGTCAGTTGATATGTCCACTGAAGACTGCAGATTCTTTTCTTTTTTTTTTTTTTTTGAGATAGCATCTCACTGTGAAGAATGCAGATTCTTTTCTTTTCCCGGAGTGCAGTGGCACAATCTCGGCTCAATGCAACCTCCGCCTCCCAGATTCAAGCAATTCTCCTGCCTCAGCCTCCCAAGTAGCTGGGATTACAGGCATGTGCCACCACACGCGGCTAATTTTTGTATTTTTAGTAGAGACGGGGTTTCAGCATGTTGGTCAGGCTAGTCTCAAACTCCTGACCTCGTGATCTGCCCACCTTGGCCTCCCAAAGGGCTGGGATTACAGGCATGAGCCACTGCACCTAGCCAGACTGCAGATTCTTAATTCCAATTCTCAATTCAATCCTTAGTAACTCATTTCAGAAAGCAAATAGCTGTTACTTAAAAACTAATAATTTGGTCTCAAATGATTGACAGAATAATTATTTAACTACTTCGAATGAATATTAAAAATATGCACAGCTAGCCTGACTACAAAGCTGACAGTTTGCAAACAACAATGATATAATATCCAAATAAACAAACATTTCTTTAGATATACAGCTGACCCTTGAACAACACAATCTGAGGGTCACATACACTCGAATTTTCTTCCACCTCTGCCACCCTGAGACAAGGCCAACCCCTCCCCTTCCTCAGCCCACTCCACTGAAGACAAAGATGGAGACCTTTATGATGATCCACTTTCAATTAGGAAAATAGTAAACCTATTTTCTCTTATGATTTTTTTTTAAGACAGAGGCTTACTCTGTCACCCAGGCTGGAGGGCAGTGGCACAATCTCAGCTCACTGCAACCTCTGCCTTCTGGGTTCAAGGGATTCTCCTGCTTCAGCCTCCCAAGTAGCTGGGATTACAGGCATGTGCCACCGTGGCGGGTTAATTTTTCGTATTTTAGGTAGAGACGGGTTTTGCCATGTTGCCCAGGCTGGTTTCAAACTCCTGACCTCAGGTGATCTGCCCACCTCGGCCTCCCAAAGTGGTGGGATTACATCAGCATCTTTTCTCTAGCTTGCTTTATTTTACAAATACAGGATCTAATACATATAACATACATACTATGTGTTCACTGACTGTTACCGATAAGGCTTCCACTTAACAGGCTATTAGTAGTTTTGGGGGAGCTGAAAGTTATACAGATTTTTGACTGTGCAGGGGGACTGGCACCCCAACACCCTTGTAGCTGAGGGGTGAACTGGAGTTCCTGGAGTCCCGTGTGTCCTCTGCAGGGCAGGCATGGGTGGGGGAGACAGTGGATCTGCAGCACACCTTTGCTGATCCTCACTTTCTTGCCTGGAAATAACAAGGTGGCAGATGGCCAAGGATTTAAAAGAATTTCAGATATTAAAATGGGTCCAGGCCAGGCGCAGTGGCCCATGTCTGTAATCCCAGCACTTTGGGGGGCCAAGGCAGGTGGATCACCTGAGGTCAGGAGTTTAAGACCAGTCTGGCCAATGTGGTGAAACCCCATCTCTATTAAAAATCCAAACATTGGCCAGGTGTGGTGGCTCACGCCTGTAATCCAAGCACTTTGGAGGACAAGGTGGGCGGATCACCTGAGGTCGGGAGTTCAAGACCGGCCTGATCAACAAGGTGAAACCCTGTATTTAAAAAAAAAAAAAAAAAAAAAGAAAAATCCAAAAATTAACCAGGCATGGTGGTGCATGCTTGTAGTCCTGGCTATTCAGAAGGCTAAGGCAGGAGAATTGCTTGAACCTGGGAGGCGGAGGTTGCAGTGAGCCAGCATCATGCCACTGCACTCCAGAATAGGCGATGACAGAGTGAGACACCATCTCAAAAAAATAAAATAAAAAAAGGCTGGGTGAGATGGCTCATGCCTGTAATCCCAGCACTCTGGGAGGTGGAGGTGGGTGGATCACAAGGTCAGGAGATTGAGACCATCCAGGCTAACACTGTGAAACCCTGTCTCTACTAAAACCACAAAAAATTAGTCAGGCATGGTGATGGGTGCCTGTAGTTCCAGCTACTTGGAAGGCTGAAGCAGGAGAATCACTTGAACTAGGGAGGCAGAGGTTGCAGTGAGCTGAGATTGCGCCACTGCACTCCCACCCGCCGGGGTGACAGAGCGAGACTCCGTCTAAAAAAAAAAAGTCCAATTCCATAGCATTGCTTATCAAAATAGAAAATATGACAATAATAATCTAAAAAATAATAAGATTAGTTTTAAAAATTCCATCATAGACAATCGCCATTCCTACCCTACTCAGAATAAGAGGGCAAATGCTGACCAAAAATTCATGGGTGCATAAGAAAATCAGGTGTCTGCAGCAAGCGGATGTGGGATTCCTCTCACATTACCTTCAGCTGGGTTTCTGTGGGAGTAGGTGCCAAAAAGGGCGGCTGCCCCACCAGCATCTCGAAGAGAATCACTCCAACACTCCACCAGTCACAGAGCTGAGTGTACCCTGTAAGACAAAGTTCACTCAATCCCCAGGCAGGCACAAATTCTCCTCTGAGGTGAATTTCATAAGATGATGAACTACGGATTTCCTGTTAAGTGGGAAAGTGCATTGAAGCATCGCACTGTGTGGAAGATGGAGCTATGTAAGTATCTGGATGCTCATGGGTCGGGGGGCGGCAGCTATGACCATTTATCCATTTATGTTTTCATATTTTTAATCACTGTCATAAGAAAATACTTTATTTTTTTTTTTTTTGAGAGGGAATCTCACTCTGCCCCTAGGCTGGAGTGCAGTGTTGCAGTATTAGCTCACTGCAGTCTCTACCTCTTGGGTTCTAGCGATTCTCCTGCCTCAGCCTCCTGAGTAGCTGGGACTACAGGCAAGCACCACCACACCCGGCTGATTTTTGTATGTTTTAGTAGAGACAGGGTTTCACTATGTTGGCCAGGCTGGTCTCAAATTCCTGACCTCAAATGATCCACTTGTCTTGGCCTCTCAAAGTGCTGGGATTATAGGCGTGAGCCAACATGCCCGGCCTGAAAATATTTTTTAATTTAAAAACATCATTTTTACTGTTAGCAACTAGTTACTAGCCAGAATTTTATGTTCTTAAAGATCACACACAGAGGCACCAATTAAAATAACAGAAACCAAAAAAACATAAAGTGCTATAACCTGGAAATAGGTGAGGGTCCAGGGGGTGCTTTCTGGGGAGGCTTCTAAGTCAGTTTTGGATGAAGCTGAAGAATATGGAGATGGGGAGGAGATGGGGAAAACCACCGGACAATTCACTGTAACCCAAGCACGCTCCCTGTGCGAGGCCCCCATGGAGCCAGGCCTTCCTCACTGGGCTCCCAGCTGTGCTGGGTCAGGGCTGGCCTCTGGGAGGCTGAGGCTAGGCTTGTTTACTTTTCATTTTCTCCCACTTTTCCTTCAGAGCCTCATGTCCCATCAAGCCAGGCTCATCTCGATGTCACCTAATCCTTACTAAGTGTAAACTGGGATGTTAAGCGGTCAGTCTGGGGGTGCCCACAGCTGCATGTGCCACGGTAGCCCCATCAAGCCTGTTATCTTTCTGTCCCTTCCCTTCCTGTCTGAGTTTGGCACCAGAGGCTGCAAAAAACCCCAAGCCATGGTTCCTTGGGAATGCCGCGTGTGGCACGGGGAAGTAGACCTTCACTGGGCACCAAGGTTATCCACAGCCTCTCAAGGTCATTTTTGCTGTCTGTGGTCTGAGTCGTTAAGTAACTTGCACTGGATTACCACAGCTAGCAAAGAAAACCAGACTCGAACTGGGTCTGGCTGGCTCCGAAGACTTCAAACAACAAAGCTGCCTGTCTCTGGATTAATTACACAGAATCACGACAACACCCCACCATCACTGTGGACCATGCAGGATCATGAAGGATTCCTCATGTACTGAACCAGATGCTGTGTTTGACAGAATGGAACATCCATCCAGGAGACATATTTTATGGACACTAGTCATTTCATACAACTGGTACCTGCCAATTTTGCTTGTTGGTCTAGCAGGGAGAATGAGAGGAAAACGATCTTCAAACGGTGTCACATAAGCACCCAGCTGCACACAGCACAACTCAGCCAGGAGCCTGGGCCAGGAGAAGTGAAAGCCAGAGCCCAGAAACGTGTGGTCTGGGCAGACGGAGCAGAGGTCCTGTGGCCCTCAGAGTGGTTTCCATCATTTCACGGTGGAAATCAGTGCTGGAGTCATTCTCTTGGGTCTAGGTAGAGCCTTAGGGTCAGTGGACACTGGCCTAACGGTGCATGTCTTCCAACCCCCTGAAGCAAGGGCACTTCCAAGACAGAAGTGAGGCTTGTATGTTGGGGAAGTAAGTAGTTTTCAGGCTTCCATGAGGACAAAAATATGACTGGAAGCATTAGGCCCTTGGAAAGCTAGAGCCGGGAGACTCGGCTCATAGGTCTGAAAGGAAGGAGACCTCCCATGGGGTGGCTGGCCGTGGCACGCATACCTTTGCGGAGGAGCACCTCAGGCGCGATGTAGTTTGGGGTCCCCACCAGGGAATGTGCCAGGCACCTCTGGTGCTGCTTCCGCGCCCTCTGCTCCAGGGTCTTCAGCCTGTCCCCACACCGACAGTTAGACACGTCGTCCCAGAGGTCGCTGGGCTCCATGCTATCCTGTCTGACATGGTTCCCTTCACCCAGGAATCAGGGGTGGTGAAAGAAGAGAACAAAACATAAAGTGAATTTTCACTCTTCAATACCTCAACAAATCCACAGCTTAAAACAGGAAAGTCATTCCAATTAGCTCCTGACACATCAGAACAGAGAATTCCCCGAGCTGCTCTGTAGAGGGAGCCTGCTGTTCCTAGTTCTGAGACACACGTGGTGAGCTCATCACTAGCACCGAGGCAGAAACGACAGCGAGGAATCACAGCAAACCACACACTGTGCTGAGTTGGCAGGGAGGAACTGCAGGCAGGAAAGGCTGGAAGAACCGCGGGGACTGCACCCCTAGCACTCAGGCCACAATCAAAAGGTAACATCTGCCTGACACACATTTTACGATGAGCATGGAAACCTTAGGAAGATTTAAACAACATAAACAAAGGTGACTTCAATGCCAAAAAATAGAAGTGAATTAAATGATTTAGAGTTGGTTTTGAGTTAGGAAAAAAAGACTAAGTGATGATATTCAAATAACTATTTCAAGAATCCGAGCCACAAAGAAGATAATAACCCGCTGTTTTTGGCTTTTCCAAATGGCAGAATTACAGGAAATGAAGTTAAAATGATAAACACTACATAGATTCAGGTTAGCTATAAGAGAGGACTCCTTGGGAGGCTGTGGATCTTATCTTTTTAAGTATGTATGTATATATGTATTTATTTGAGACCGCATTTCACTCTTGTTGCCCAGGCTGGAGGTCAATGGCATGATCTCAGCTCGCCACAAACTCCGCCTTCTGGGTTCAAGCGGTTCTCCTGCCTCAGCCTCCTAAGGCATGCGCCTCCACACCCGGGTAATTTTGTAGTTTCAGTAGAGGCAGAGTTTCTGTGTGTTGGTCAGGCTGGTCTTGAACTCCCGACCTCAGGTGATCCGCCTGCCTCGGCCTCTCAAAGTTCTGGGATTATAGGTGTGAGCCACCACGCCCCGCTGAATCTTTTATTTTTTAAGGCTTCCTTTAATGAGGCAGGTGATGGTTCCCCAAAGAGGCTCTGTGACACCTTGTAACCTATTGCCTTAAAAATACAGTAGGCCGGGCACAGTGGCCGAGGTGTGCAGATCACCTGAGGTCAGGAGATCGAGACCAGCCTGACCAACATGTGAGAAACACCATCTCTACTAAAAATACAAAATTAGCAGGGTGTGGTGGTGCATGCCTGTAATTCCAGCTACTCGGGAGGCTGAGGCAGGAGAATCACTTGAATCTGGGAGGTAGAGGTTGCAGTGAGCCGAGATAGTGCCACTGCACTCTAGCCTGGGCAACAAGAGTGAAACTCCATCTCAAAAAAAAAAAAAAAAAAAAAAAAAGGAAACCTGAAATCAACTAAATTAAAAAATGCATATAACATAATATTCGTTTGGGAAGGGTAGGATTTCACACCAATTTTTAAAATCAATCTAAAAAAAAAAAAAAAAAAAAAAAAAAGGAAACCTGAAATCTACTAACTTAAAAAATGCATATATCATACTATTCCTTTGGGAAGGGAAGGATGTCACACCAAATTATAAAATAGTGGAGTGACGGATAATTTCAAAATGACTAGGAGCCACCAGCCTGGGAAATTCAGTTGCCTGCGATGGGTTAGCGACGTCTACACGTAGGAAGTGCATGTGGTATGCTTAAGACAATACCTTTCTGATAATATTTGGAATTGTGAGTCCACCTGAACCCAGTGCAGAGGCCAAAATCTGTGAGTTTAATGTGACCATCCAGATCTATCAAAATGTTGTCAGGCTTGATGTCTCGGTGGATGAAGCCCATCTTGTGGACACTCTCAATGGCCAAAGTCAGCTCTGCAATGTAGAACCGGGCCAGGTGCTCAGGGAAGACCTCCATCCGGATCAGCAGGCTCATCATGTCCCCACCAGGGATGTAGTCCATCACAAAGTACAGGCTGTCTTTGTCTTGGAAGGAGTAGTAGAGTTTCACTACCCACTCGTTGTCTGCCTCAGCCAGGATGTCCCTCTCGGCCTTGACGTGGGCCACCTGATTACGGTTCAGGACGTCCTTCTTCCTCAGGGTCTTCATGGCGTACAGCGCGTGAGTGTCCACCTTACAAGCAAGGCATACTTCTCCAAAGGCTCCGATCCCCAGGGTTTTGATTTTCACAAACATAGACTTGTCCATCTTGGCCCTCTTTAGCCTGTTGTAATTAGACTCTTTCTGGTAGAGGATCTTCCGCATCTGTTCCTGCTCAGCTTCACAGAGTCCAGCCTGTGTAGAAGGCAAAGGAGGAGGAAGATTCGTGTTAGAGAAGTCCCATGATAACAAATGACTGGGATGGGTATGCCCCGGAACTGAGAGGAAATGAACTCATTTTATAGAAAGGAGAACAGAGAAATATGGGTCTCATGTACTACAAAGCAAGGTAACGATTGGTTTGGTTTTGTTTTTGAGATGGCATCTCACTCTGTTGCCCAGGCTGGAGGGCAGTGCCATAATCTCAGCTCACTGCAGCCTCCCGCTCCCAGGTTCCAGCGATTGTCCTGTCTCACCCTCCTGAGTAGCTGGGACTATATGCATACACCACCACACCCGGCTAATTTTTTTTTGAGATGGAGTCTCCCCGTTACCCAGGCTGGAGTGCAATGGTGTGATCTCCGCTCACTGCAACCTCTGCCTCCTGGGTTCAAGCGATTCTCCTGCCTCAGTCTCCGGAGTAGCTGGGATTACAGGTGCCTACCACCTGCCTGGCTAATTTTTTGTATCTTTAGTAGAGATGGGGTTTCACCATGTTAGCTGGCTGTTCTTGAACTCCTGACCTTGTAATACGCCTGCCTCGGCCTCCCAAAGTACTGGGATTACATGCATGAGCCACCATGCCAGCCTAATTTTTGTATTTTTAGTATTGTTTGGGTTTCACCATGTTGGCCTGGCTGGTCTCAAACTCCTGACCTCAGGTGATCCCCTTGCCTTGGCCTTCCAAAATGTGAGGATTACAGGCATGAGATACCTTGCCCGGCCAGTTTTTTTTTTGTTTATATCCATATATAGACACGAATCTAGAATCAAAAGTTAAGACGAAAAAGACAGTTCTTTGTCTAGGAGACTTTAGGCTCTAAAAACTAAGGGAAACTTCTATTAACAAAAATCCGTGGGAAAGGGGACCACAGCATTCCTAGAACTCCAGGAGCCATCTAATCTTTCGGCAGCTTGGGGAAAATGGGAAAGCAGGAGGAAAAGTTGATGATCAGCGTAACAAATCAGGAGCATACATTAGATAGACTTGTATATGGTGAGAGATAGGGTCTAGTCTCATTCTTCTGCCTATAGATATCTGGATTTCTGTACACTAATAATAAATCTCATTTACAACAGCTATAAAAAAAATCTAGGAGTAAATTTAACCAAAAAGTGAAAGAGCTCGACGAGGAAAACTACAAAGCACTGATGAAAGAAACTGAAGAGGACACAAACAAATGAAAAGAGATGCCATATTCACCGAGAGAAAGATTTAATATTGCTAAAATGACCATATTACCCACAGCAATCTACCGATCAAATGCAATCCTTACCAAAACGCCATGACATCTTCCACATTAATAGAAAAATAATACACAGGGAGCCCAAATAGCCAAAGCAATCCTAGGCAAAAAGAACAAAGTTGTTACCTGACTTCAAAATATATTACAAGCCTAGAGTAACCAAAACTGCATGGTGTTGGTATAAAAGCAGACACAAAGACCAATGGAACAGAACAGAGAACCCAGAAATAAGTCCACGTATTTACAGCCACCTGAGTTTTGCAGAGGTGCCAAGAATGTACATTGAGGAAAAGACACCCTCTTCAATACATGCTGGGAAAACTAGCTATCCATATGCAGAAGAATGAAACTAGACCCCAATCTCTCACCATATAGGAAAATCAACTTAAAATAGATTAAAGACCTAGAAATAAGACCAGAGGCTATGAAACTATACCCCATGACATTGGTCTGAGCGTAGATTTTGTTGCTAAAATCTCAAAAGCACAGGCAGAAAACCCAAAAATAGACACACGGGACTATATTAAGCTAAAAAGCTTCTGCAGAGCAAAGGAAACAACAGAGTAAAGAGGATACCTTTGTTGAACAGGAGAAAATATTCACAAACGATTCATCTGACAAAAGACTACTATTCAGAATATACAAGGAACTCAAATAACTCAACAGAAAAAAATACCAAATAATCCCATTAAAAAGTGAGCCAAAAGGCTGGGCATGGTTGGCTCACGCCTGTAATCCCAGCACTTTGGGAGGCTGAGGCAGGTGGGTGGATCACTTGAGGTCAGGAGTTTGAGAGCAGCCTAACCAACATGGTGAAACCCCCTCTCTACTAAAAATACAAAAATTAGCTGACCATGGTGTCGCATGCCTGTAGTCCCAGCTCTCAGGAGGCTGAGGGGAGAATTGCTTGAACCCAGGAGGCAGAGGTTGCACTGAGCGGACGTCGCACCACTGCACTCCAGCCTGGGCGACAGAGGGACAATCTTTCTTAATTTGAAAAAAAAAAAAAAAAAAAAAGAAGTGAGCAAATGACCTGAATAGACACTTGTCAAAATAAGACACACAAATGTACATGGAAAGATGCTCCACTAAGCATCAGGGAAATGCAAATCAAAACCACAATGAGATAACTTCTCCCCAGTTAGAACGACTATTATCAAAAAGAAGGAGAAAAAGAGAAGATGCTGGTGGATTTATCAATAAACTAAAAATAGAACTACCAGACAATCTGCCAATCCCACTACTGGGTATTTATTTTTTTTATTTTTATTTTTATTTTTTGAGATGGAGTTTCGCTCTTGTTGCCCAGGCTGGAGTGTAATGGCACAATCTCAGCTCACTGCAACCTCAACCTCTTGGGTTCAAACGATTATCCTGTCTCAGCCCCCCAAGTAGCTGGGATTACAGGTGCAGGCCACCACGCCAGGCTGATCTTTGTATTTTTAGTAGAGATGGGGTTTCATCATACTGGTCAGGCTGTTCTCGAACTTTTGACCTCAGGTGATCTGCCCACCTTGGCCTCCCAAAGTGCTGGGATTACAGGCATGAGCCACTGCACCTAGCCACTATTGGGTATTTATCTAAAGAAAAGGAAGTCAGTGTATCAAAGGGATACCTGCACCCCATGTTTATTGCAGCACTATTCACAATAGCAAAAAAATATGGAATCGACTTAAGTGTCCATCAACAGATGAAGGGATAAAGAAAATGTGGGCTACGTACACCATGGAATGCTATTCAGCCATAAAAAAAGAATGAAATCCTGTCATTTGCAGCAACATGAATGGAACTGCAGGTCATTATGTTAAGTGAAAAAAAGCCAGAAACAGAAAGTTCTGTAAGAACACCACATGTTGCTATCCACATATTGTGCCATTAAAAAAAAAAAAACACCATACATTCTTACTGATATGTAAGAGCTAAGAGAGTTGATCTCATGGAGGTAGAGAGTAGAATGACAGTTACCGGAGGTGGGAAAGGTGTGTGTCAAGTTGAGGGGAGATGGGAGGTTAACTGGTGCAAACATACAGCTGGATATTAAGAACAAACTCTAATGTTCTATATTTAACTAGCGTGACTATGGTTTGTGAAAATGTATTCTATATTTCAATAGCTAGAGGACTCAAAATGTTTCCAACACAGAAATGATAAATACACCAGGGCAATGGATACCCTAAATACCTTGACTTGATCATTACATATCCAATGCATGTAACAAAATATTGCATGTACCCCACAAAGATACAAATACTATGTATAAATTAAAAACAAACATGTATAAATGAAAGATCTCTAAAAACTCAATGAATATGGGACATTGGAAAGAACACAAATCTGGTTTTTAGGCTTTGGAATTATTGGCTTTGTGTGATTTAAATTTGTTACATTTTAATTTACACAATTTCATCAATAATTACCTTCTCCAGCACTTTAGTGTCAACTAAGGTATATTTAAATCATTAGTAACTAATGAAACACCTAAAAAAATGGATCTCTACTAGATACATTTTTCTCCCCAATTCCCACAGTATCAATTTATAAAACCTCAAATTTTGTTTCTACTCATTCAGAATGTTCTATTATTAATCAGTGATGAATTTTGTTACCTAAGGACATGCCCTAAAACTCAATTTGCTCACTTACCTACAGTGTAATTGCAGCTTAACTACATTAGGCTGGCTACATTATGCACAGCTATCTCTGATTCTTCCAAAGAGTCAAGGGGAAAGGGGAAAGGAGAAAGGAAGATCACACCATTTGCAACTTCTCCAAGCTGCTGGCCCCAGAACCAGACTGTCGCCCGTTGTTAGCTGTGTTGATGATAAGGGATATACAGTCCAAACAGAAAAGGGATTGTGCATGCTTCCTATTACCAGTAGACGGAAGAGCTGGGAGCAAACAGTAAGAGGAAGTGAGAAATTACTTTGGCCATTTCTTGCTCCAGCTGCAGCCTCCGGTTGACCTTCTGCTGGTAGGTTTTGATGACATTCTCCACGTGCTGCTCCATGAAGAACTTAAAGGCGTATGGCGAGTAGCTCTTGATGCGTGACTCTCTCTTCTCTTCGTCTCTGCTGTTTTTGCGGACGGGAACGGGAGAGGTCTGGATCTGCTTTTTATCCTTCCCGCCTTTGTCCCCCTTGGCGCTTTTGCGGCTCTTGTCGCCGCCGTCGGGCTCGCTGGGGCCCCCACGGAGGCTCTGCTCCACGCCCGCGCACAGGCTGTCCAGGTCGTACTGCTCAGACTTGCTGCGCAGCAGCAGGTGCTTCGGGTAGGGCGGCGGTGGGCACCTCCGGTCTGGGCCTCCGTACTCCACGTCCAACGGGTAGGCGCCCGCGCCGCCCAGCGTCAAGGCGTGCTCCTCCTTGGCGTCCAGGCCCTCCGGGGCTGGGGCCGGGGCCAGGGCGGACGCAGGCGCGGGTACCCAGGCGGGGTGCGAGGGCCCCACAGCCGTCTGCGGCTCGGGCCTCAGCACACGCACGCTCTTCACCGGGTGTAGGATGTGTGCGGCTGTGACGGCCGTCACGGTGTTGGAGGCAGGCAGGGACGGCTCAGCCTTGCCAGGAACACCCGGCCGCGGCTGGTGGCTGTTGAAGGAGTTGGTCCTGCTGGGCACCGGGCAGTCGGGCCGGAAGGCCACGTGCGCGCGTGGCGGCGCCTCCAGGCCCGGCTTCTGCAGGGAGTCCCGGCGGGCCAGGGTGGCGGCCGGCCACTGCTGGACGGGGGCACTACCCAATTCATACAGGTCCACATTGAGGCTATTCCGCGAGGGAGTGAGCAGGCTCTGAGGCGGGCTGTCGCTGGTGAACACCTGGCTGCGGGAGCCCAGCAAATGCAGCTGGTGGGCCGCTGGGCCGGCCTGCTTGTGGTGTGGGTGTGTCACGTAGATCCCGGGGGCGGGGGGCGGGAAAGCGAGGCTGGTGCCAGGCGGGCCCCCCTGGGCCTTGGCGGGAAGGCTGGCATAGCCCCCGGTCTCCGGCGGCGTCTTGCTCTGGAAGGAGGGGCTGCGCTGCACACCGTAGCCCAAAGGCTCCCCGGGCACCAGCAGGTGCTGCCGGCCGTAGTGTGCGCCCTGCAGCGGGAAGTGTGCCCCTGCTGCCTCCACGCTGGCGCCGTAGCCCTTGGGCGGGTGTGGGTGCTGGTGCTGGTGGCCGGGTCCGTGGGGGCCGACTCCGGGGAAGAGGTAGTCCACATACGGCCGCGGCACCTCCTCCAGTGACGCGGGGCCGTCGGCGCCGAAGCTCGGGCCCTCGTAGGGGGCGCCGCCGCTCAGCTGGTGATAGGACGCAAAAGAATCGCGGGTTCCTTCGAAGCTGGGCCTCCGCGTCACAGGGGTTGGCACGAGCCCCTTTCCTGCAGTGGAAAAAATGGGAAGACAGCATCAGAGTGGGTGTGATCAGTGGATTCTGGCACCTTTAGGTTGGTCCCCACTCTAGCACTGCCCTCAGGGCTGGGGGTCTTGAACCCTGGCCCCTGATGTGCTGCATTGTGCCCAGCACAGGGTCAATGGGCTCCCCTCTGCCCTGCCAGTCACCCTAATGTGTTAGGGGAGTGGAAGCAGGCTGGAGGCCAAAGGGCAGGTAGTGGGGCCAAGGACAGAAGAGAAGACAGCATCCCAGTCCTGAGGCGCATCCATGCCCCCTGGGGACTGCACCAGGGTCACTCTCCTGTCAGGCTAGTGAGCTGCACAGTGCCAGCTTTTTCAAAACCGTATCATGCCCAGATTATGGGAGGCTGAGTTTACCACCGAACCACTCCCAAAGTGCTGCTCCCTCACACAAAGGGCAGGAATGTATCCACTGTGCAGCGGCTGCTCCACTTTTCTTTCACTTCTTTTCCAAATTAAAACATTTTCTAGGTTTTTGGGGGTCTGTATTAAAACAAAGCAACATATACACAACACTAAAAACCACGCAAAACCCCTCTACAAATATCCAAATTGATTTCATCTGCTGCTACCTTAATCCTGACTTCCATTTTGAACATCTCCTCTGAAACAGAAACCGGAAGGAAGGACGAAGGCTCCTTTCACTTCTTTAGGCCAATTGCTCCGCTTGGCTCGACTTGGCAGAGGGCGCCACAGGGTGGAAAGGCTGTGCCTTGCCTATAGGGAGACCACATCCGATACCTGGCAGAGTGAAGGCCCTGACAGCCTGGCACTGACCAGAGGTCACAGGCACACCAAGGCTTAGTTTTCCCTGGGCTCAGAAGACGTCAGTGAATACACACACCAAAGGCAAGTGCAGAGGGAAATCTGCAGGGAACATGGGCCTGGCTTTCCCTTTGAGTTGTGCTCTAAGACCTCAAAACTGGAAGAATCCTGACAGGGATGGCCAGCCGGAGCTATTTAAGGAAGTTTCTTCTCTTAAGAAGAAAACAGAAATGTATGTCTTCTTAACAAGGGAGATTCAACTTCACAAAAGTGAGATTTTTCTCACTTGCTACATTAAGTAGGTTTCCCATAAAATAGGGAAAGCTCTTGCTAATTATTTTAATTTTTCTTTCTTTCTTTTTTTCTTAGAGATAAGGTCTCCCTATGTTGCCCAGGCTGGTCTCTAGCTTCTGTCTCCATCTTCTGGCATCAGTCTCCCAAACAGTTGGGATTATACAAAACAAAACCAAACCAGACCAGATCAGACAGTCTTGGGATTACAAGCTTGAGCCACAGAGCCTTTATCACACCCCAGGGGCCTCAGGTACTAATCACAGATCACAGGGCCCATGAGCTCCATCCTGGGAAAGTAACATTCACCCATAGCTAATGAAAAGCAGGGGTTTGGTGCGGTGCCTCAGGCCCTTCACAGGGGATGCTGAGGGGGGCCCAGCTCTGCCCACGCTGCCTGCCGTCTAGCAGCCACTCTCAGAGGCTATGATGTGAGAGAGGTGTGTTTTAGAATTGAGGAAAGAAGCCACCCTTGTCAAAGATCCCTCCACAGGCCCAAGAGAAAGTGAAAAGACCATTTTTACTCCCACTTTGCTGACTTTTTTGATCTTTCATAAAATAAGCACACACCTTCCCCTAGGTAGAAGTACTAAGGTAATTTCACATGAGGTGGATGGGGCAAGTGCTGGGTGCATCCCCTGGTCTACCACCTGGGGCTGCCCCTGCCAGGGCCTGGCTCTTGCAGGGCAGGGCAGGGCAGGCTCAGCTTGCCTGTTACCTGAACGAGGCAATGTGCCAGGAAACTGGTTCTGGCGAGGCCAAGTTGGACCTCTCTGCACATGGTTTTGTGTCCTGAAGCCACAAACCATCTTCGCCCACCATGCTGCGGGCCTGGGCTCACCTGGGGAGGTCTGCTTAATGACCCGCACAATCTGCTCATTCCTTGGGTCCAGGTAGCCCATCTTGCTGATGTACTCCAGGGCAGCCTCGATGCTCCTGCTGCCAGTTTGCTTGAGAGCTCGGCCAGCCATCTCCTGGGAGGAAAGCAAAGGACAGGTAAGTACACATGATCCTAAAGCAAAGCCACCAGGGACTCCCGTCCCGTCTGTGCTGCAGCACTTTGCCTCTGTCACTGCTGAGAACCTGTGAAGCACTGCCGGGGACCCTCAGAACGAGCGCAGGCAGCTGTGTGTCCTGCAGGCGCTTGATGACAAAAGCCTAGCACAAGCCACACCACAGACTATTTGGCCTTCAGTTAGGACATATGGGAATTTTGATGATGGGCAGAGGTTTAAATTCCGCTTCTCCTTAGAAAACTTCTGTGGTTGGACTAGTGAGTTCAGGATGAACCTAAAACTAGAAACGTTTAAGGGGAAGAACTGTGGGAGGCAGGGAACCTGGCTTTAACCTCAGCTCACCCCCAGGCTAACTTCGGGACGAGGAAACCTGTCCCCAAGGAGAGGGTGCAGCTGCCCAAGAGTCATATATTACATGCCTACTGTTTACAATACCCTGTGCTGGCTACAGCAGAAGAGGACTGGCCCTTAGAGATCTGACTTGTACAAGAAAGAAAAGACAGACACAACAGGAGCCCATGGAGCCATGCCGGCACAGGACAGGTCCCTCAAACTGTTTGTGGGATCAACACAAGACAGCGGCTGGTGGCCACCACAGGAGAGGGCAAGTAAAATAGACGAGGGCCAGAGGAGAAAGCCTCCTTCCACCCGAAGGACAAGGTGGAAGGCTAAGGTGGCATGGCTAAGCTGTGCCAGACTTTGGGCAGGTAGAGAGCCCTGGGAGAGAAAAGGCGTTCCTGGCAGATGGGACAGCCAGAGCAGATGCCTGGGGAAAGATGGGCTCATGGCAGCAGCACACCAGGGAAGGAGATGTGGAGAGGGACCCACAGATGGAGGCCAGGCTCTCCAGGGTTTTGTTCCTGTCTGCAGGCAGTCAAGGAAGCTTTCACACAGGGACACGCGGCGTCAGCAGGTCAGGCTGGGGACAGTTGTGGGTGCAGAGCTGGAGGCACTCAGGTGGGGGAGACAGAACAGGCAGGAGGGTGCAGAAAAGATGCAGCCCACTGGGGTGGGGCTGTGAAGCTCTGACAATGACACCCCCTTCATCTTTCAGGACGGCTCCAAAGAGCCGTAGGCAAACAGGGAGGGTGAGCAGAGAGAAAACACCATTGAGGCTGGCTCTGGGACAAGGATGAAGCAGGCAAAGGCCACAAAAAGGGCTTTGGCAGGAGGAAACTGAAAATGCACAACAGGGAGCCCTGGAAAGGAGCCCACAGTTACCCAGACAGCAGACAAGAAAGGGGTGGAGATGCAGAAAGACCCAGGGATCGTGGGGGAGACTGCGCAGGGCTGCTCTGCAGCATGAAGCCTGGCCCAGGTCATAGAGCCACTCTGCAGAGAGAAACACAGCACTAAGTGTTCCCTTCCTCTGGACTGGGCATCGTGGTGCCCATGACCCGAATCACACTCAGCTGTGTGTCTGTGGTTCCCTTAAGATGGGAAGAACCTGGCAGGACCTGAAACCATGTTACTCATGCCTGCATCTGCCCACTTAACACAGTGCCTAGAACAAATTAAGCCCTTACTGTCCATACGTGATGGACTAATAGTAAATCAAGCTTTCCAGTCCTGGCCATATGACAGCAGAGTGGCAGGACAGAAAATGCTGGCTGTAAACTGTGCCTGTGTTCTTAGCGATGAGGGCATGGGCATGGCAAGATGGCAGGGACAGGGAAGGGGCTGCAGAGGAACATGAGGTGGAAGGCCTGGGTAGGTGCTGCCACAGGGGCAGGCCACGTCACAGTGGAAGGACATGAAGTGACGGATCGGAAAATGGTAATAAGAACAGAGCTGTTTGTTAAAGTGGCGCCGGGACTGCCAGAAAGGGCGAATGTTTACAACCTGGAAGAGCCGCAGAGAGCAAGCAGCAGTGGTTCAGAAGGGAAATGCTTCCCGGCCTCACCTGGGACGGGAGATAAGACTCCTACCGCCTACTTCACAGCTGTGCTATGCGATGAGATCACGTCTGCGAAGACTCAACGGCTTGGAGGAAGACACGATATAAGACCACATCTTTGTGGGATCACCCTGGAGCTTTTGGCGACCATTAAAAAAATGTGCCAACTGGGGCCAACTCTAACCGCAAGCCTTTCCATCAGCACTAAGCGTTCAGTTGCTTTGTCTGAAACGTGACCAATGCTCTGTCTCCTGCAGGGTGAATCACCAGCCTGTGCTCATTAACCCAGAACCTGCTGACTGCCAAGGAAGGGACACCTCCAAGACAGGCTAGGTTGATGTGGATATTCTCAAACCTTCTCCCCATTTACAAAGCACCCCCTACTCAGGATGTGCATGTTTATTGTGCTTCAAATCTAGGAACTCAACTAAGAAAAATCAGCAAGGAGACCACAAGTGAAGACTCATGTTCAGAGGGGAGTTTCAAGTCATAAAAGTGAACCGCACTCATGAGCCAGCTTGTTTATAAATAAACCCTTCAAATAACCCATGTTGACTGAGGCTTGCCCTTGTTATCTGTCCATCAACCCTTCTTTAACAAGAAATACATTAACTCTCAGAAGATGCCACTGTACATATACATAGAGCTATGTTTTAAACGCTAAAGGAAATGGGAACCCACTTCTAAATCCATCAGAAATACAACGACCTCTGGGCACAAAGTACATGCAGAGTCACAGAGTGAAGACAAGCACACAGTCTGGGGAATGGCAAGAGGTCAGAGCCACGACGCGGGAGGTGTGTCAGGGAGGTGCAGCTGAAGTCGACCTAGGAGCTTGGCCACTTCCTTTCTAAGAATGTATGGAGACCAAGCTGGATGTGGTAGCTCATGCCTATAATCCCAGCACTTTGGGAGACTGAGGCGGGAAGAATGCTTGGGCCCAGGAGTTTCAGACCAGCCTGGGCAACACAGTGAGACCCCATCTCTAAAAAAAAAAATAGCTGGGCGTCGGTGGCGCATGCCTGTACTCCCAGCTACTGAAGAGGCTGAGGCAGGAGGATTGCTTGAGCCCAGGAAGTAGAGCAGACTGGGCAACAAAGTAAGACTGTGTCTCAAGAAAGAAAAACATATTTTTTAAAAAAAGAATGTACAAAGATCGCCATTTAAGCATCCTTATCTAGAATTGTAGGTGGCTATTCCAAAAGATGGCAGGATGGCACAGTGGTCCAGGGTGCAGAGAGGGAGGCCATGTGCCCGGGTTCACCCCTCCCCTCTGCCACTTAGCAGCTGTGGAACCTTCAGCAAGCGATTTCCCTACTCTGAGTGCTTGTTTCCTCATCTGGGAAATAAGGCTAACAGGTTGCTCTAGGGACTAAAGGAGATAATGTCACATTTTGGCATCAGCATCATTTAAGGGTTAGCTGTTACAGCTCACAAAGGTATCTTATGTGTTTCTGGGAAAAAAACATAAAAACTGTAATTGTAGATTTTATGCATGTTTGACATTTAATGACTCTAATGTTTTACCGTGTATTCTTCTTATAATAATCATAGAAAGAAGTGTAATGAGTTATTTTCACCAAGCCTCAATAGACACCTCCAATCTCGTGCAGCTTACCTCAGGCTGCCGGGTAAACATCAGCCACGTCTATGCATGCCAAGACGTGGAAAGGCTGGGCAGCCCTGCCCCAAAGCAAGGGTGAAGCTGCAAGTCAACTGAAGGCAAGGACAGCTCGGGTATGTGTTCTGGTGTCTAGTGTGTAGAAAGCGATCGCAGATATTTGTTCAATGAATGAGTGACATAGGATAGAGGAAAGGAAGACAGAGCTACAAGCAGGGAGTGAGAAGACACTGCCTATTCTGCTGGGCAGGCTGTCCTGTGTGTGGAAGATGGAGATAAAGCACGCAGCAGAGATGCACCGAGGCACAGGCTAAAGGGAATTTCAAATCAACATTAACAGCAGCAGCAACTTCCAAGTTTGACTCCATTATCTAGTTTGCACATGCGCCATTCTTCAGGAGAGCCTCTTCTAAGAAGCTCACCAAATCTTAATGCGTTTGAACATGTGTGTCATGTACTATTTACCAATTACTAATTATTTACAGAGCCATGTGGTAGGCTAACAAGACTTTGATGACTTTGTGTCACCTAGCCACATGCAACAAGAAAATCCTACACACACTAAATTTTTCTCCTAAAACACTCAAGAAAGTTTAATTTAGGATTGTTTAATGTCTCATAGAAAAAAAGATGCTAATCCACTGAACTTGGTTACCATGCCCATAAATGGAGCCTTCTCTTCTAGACAGGTATCAGTGCTGGAGTTGAAGCCATCATATTAGCACCAGAGTTGGCAGAAGATACCTGTGGCGTTCAACATTTGCTTCATTCATGACCACTCCATGCCACCTGCTGCAATAGTAAGATGCTCAACGTGTGCAAAACCCCATCTCCTGCCTGTAACTCACCTGTACTCTCAGTCCTCCCAACCTTGGAAGCATCTTGATTCTGAGATTTTTTTCACGTCTCACATCATCCAGAAGCATTTTTTTTTTCTAACTACATTAGAGTGGTAGAAGATTCTTTTTTTTTTGTTTTTTTTTTTTTTTTTGAGACAGAGTCTCATTCTGTCCTCCAGGCTACAGTACAGTGGCATGATCTTGGCTCACTGAAACATTCATCTCCTGGGTTCAAGCAATTCTCCTGCCTCAGCTTGCCGAATAGCTGGGATTACAGGCATGCACCACCATACCTGGCTAAATTTTGTATTTTTAGTAGAGATAGGGTTCCACCATGTTGGCCAGCCTGTTCTCGAACTCCTGACCTCAGGTGATCCACCTGCCTCAGCCTCCCAAGGTGCTGGGATTACAGGTGTGAGCCACTGCACCTGGCCTGGTAGAAGATTCGGAATGCTTTGAAGGGAGAACTGATACAATCCATATCAAATTCAGCAAAACCTAACATGGCATAAACTCTATGCCTCACAGTTTGGGGAGCCACAATGGTTACAAAATAAGAGTCTGACGGGCTCTTACCTGGAGCCCTTATCTGCTACCCTGTGGGCTGTTCTTGCAAATTCATATGCATTAAATGAAAAATTCTTTTGTCAGACTTGCTGCAGAATACAAGCTAGCAGGGCTAAATACTACTGCACCAAGGATACCCTGAGGGCCTGGCAGCCTCATCTCTTCTGGAGAGCAGTGACATGCACTGCAGTGGGCTGTTCTCAGGTTGGAGTGGTGGCCCTGGACCAGACAGAAGGAATTCTTCTCACTCCATTAAAGCAGAGCTCCTCAAGAGGTTTTCTGCCTCATGGCTAAAACAAACAGATTGGGGAGGGATAAAAAAGGGGCAAGATAAACCGAGATTTCAAACTTCACTGGTGTACTGCCGCTACTGACAGCTCTTGTAAAACTCCACTTCAGGTGTGTGAATTACATATTAATAAAGCAGTTTTGAATATCTGTACCTTAGGTATCTTTCCCAAGATATTTCTCCTCTTACATTTTGTCAACAAATTGGTGTTCACTTAAACTGAATCTAACACTATGAAGCCTGGAAATGTGAGATTTGCCCACACGCTGTCTGATATAGAAAGGACTGCAAAAGAGGCATTTAACAAAATGTCGAGGTGGCTGAGGTGTGGGGCACCTCAGGCTCTGCCAGGATGTCGAGGCAGGTCCTCTCAATTTCAAGGCCCGCATCCCAGCTCCAAAGCTCCCCATTGGATGGTCCAGGCCTCTGTTGCAGGTACACCATTATGATCCCCTCTGCTGTCCCTTGGGGAAGCTGGCCTCACCCAGCTCTCCAGCCACAGACCAGCTGCCAGGCAGACCAGCATGGGCTCCTGACACACGCTCTGCTCTCCTGGCTTGGTCCCCCTCTAGTAGGCACAGGGCTTACAAGGATGGGTGGGAACCAGAAGACATTCGTTCAATCTACTACTAGCTCTTAGCAAGGTAGGAGCTGGGCTCGCAATGCCTAAGC
Source organism: Cacajao melanocephalus (assembly GCA_963573385.1). NCBI lineage: Eukaryota > Metazoa > Chordata > Mammalia > Primates > Pitheciidae > Cacajao > Cacajao melanocephalus. Next base: position 11,043 of record CAUYLG010073665.1, on the reverse strand, counting down.
AGCAAAAGTATTTCACGTGCATTGCCATGTGAATGCAAGTAATTTAAATGCAGTGACAATTATTATGTATGAGGGAAGGAATTTCCTATGAAGATCCTTCCCCTCAGCCCTTCCTGGTAAGGAAACATTTTTCAAGCCTTAGCAAAACCATTATCCTAAAGTTTTAACATTCCAGCTATGAGGTTTGGCTGAAAAAGCAGCAATGAAGTGCTCCGGCCCTGTTGTGTCTTCATGGCCTTCTGTCTGTCTGTGTCTGCCTATCTCTCAGGCTTCCTCAGGTAACTTCCACTTCCCTCGTAGCTCATGCCTGTAATCCCAGTGCTTTGGGGAGACCGAGGCAGGATCGCTTGAGGCCAGGAGTTCAAGACCAGCCTAGGCAAGACTCCCCTATCTCTGTAAAAAGTAAGAAAATTAGCTGGGCATGGTGGTGGGTGCCTGTAGTTCTAGCTACTCAGGAGACTGAGGCAGGAGAATCACTTGAACCTGGGAGGTGGAGGTTGCAGTGAGCTGAGATCATGCCACTGTACTCTAGCCTGGGGAACAGAGCAAGAGAGCCTGTCTCAAAAAAATTTTTTTTAATTAAATTAAGAAAAAACAAAGGATGAGGGGGAGAAGAGGAAGAGTTGGCTGGGAGAGGAGCCTGCCTCGTCTCTGGCAAGATCCACCGCTGCATGCCCCTCCCAGGTCCAGCGATTTTGGGCAGCCAGGGCCCCATGACCCTGTCCTCGCTGGGCGAGGCAGGGTGGGGCCGACAACCTTGGCTGGTGGGGCAGAGCACCATAAGCTTGTCCATGCAGTAACCTTGTCCACGCGGGACGGGGCCTGCAGCGACCTCATGCACAGGAGTCGGGGGGGCGGGGGGGCGGCGGGGCATGACATCATCCACAACCTCGTCCATGCGGGGCAGGGGCCCTGGCAAACTTGTCCACACAGGGCAGGAGTCCCGACGACCTTGTGCACGCGGGGTGGGGGCCTTGGCGACTTTTTCCACAACCTTGTCCACGTGAGACAGGGGTCCCAGAGACCTTGTGCATGCAGGCGGGGGTCCTGGCGACCTTGTCCACTACCTTGTCCACACGGAGCAGGAGCCCTGACAATCTTGCGCACGCAGAACTGGGGCCCCTCCGCAACACTGTCCACGCAAGGCGTGGCCCTGGTGACCTTGGGCAGGTGCAGCATGCGCTGCATGCGAGCCAACTGTGGCTGGAAAACAAGTGGAGGACAAATGGAAGAAGTGGCCTTTGGAGTTTAAATGTCTGTGTGCAAGAAGAAAATGAGTCGTCACCTCGCATGGATGCAGCAGAAGCTCCAGCCCCTGCAGCGACCTCCTCCGGTTGCTGGTGGTGCTGCAGGCCCCTGCACCTTGGTACACCAGAAATACGCACAGAGGACACCTGCTCCTCGCACCCAGGTATAAACATACATCTTTTAAAAGTAACTTACGGGAAAGGAATAAAGAAGAAATTTGGCATCATGTTTTTTGTTTTGTATATTTTTAAGGGCTATGCTAATCTCCGTATTGTTCCAGTTTTAGTATACGTGCAGAAGTGAGCAGTTTTTTTTTGACAGGGTCTTGCTCTGCCGCCCAGGCTGGAGTGCAGTGGCTCAATCAGGGCTCACTGCAGTCTGGCCCTGCTGGGCTTCAGCAATCCTCCCATTCTAGCCTCCTGTAGGTGGGAACCAGCATGCTAAGCTAATTTTTTTAAAAAGTTTTTTGTAGAGATGGGGTCTCACTGTTACCCAGGCTGGTCTCAAACACCAGAGCTCAAGCCATCCTCCCACCTCAGCCTCCTAAGATACTAGGATTACAGGCATGAGCCAGGGCACCTGACCTTCAGCCTGGACAATGTGACGAAACCCTATCTCTACTAAAAATACAAAAAAAATTAAAAATTTAAAAAATTAGCTGGGTGTGGCAGCACACACTTATATAGCCCCAGCTACTTGGGAAGCTCAGGCAGGAGAAATCGCTTGAACCTGGGAGGCGGAGGTTGCAGTAAGCCGCAATCACGCCACTGCACTACAGCGCTGGCAACAGGGCAAGTCTCTGTCTCAAACAAACAAAAAAAGAAACACTGATAAACAGCACTTTATAACTACTGTTAGCACCAAAATAAAATCAATAATGGTAAAGATAAGTGAGCTGGTGAAACTATTCTTGGTCACGTACAAACCAAAAATATTCAGGGATGATATTTATTAGTATCGAAAGTTATTAAATTTTTTGTACCCTGATTTAATAATTTTATTTCTTGAAATTTATCATCAGGATGAAATAATTCAGTTTTGAAAAACTGATTTCCATAATGATTATCTGTCAGATTTAGGTATATCAGCCCCTCAAATAGGAAAGTGTGGGATGGGAGTTAGAGGCCATTAGAGGCCACATGGCCATTACTAAACAATCATTTTAATTAATATAGTCCCTAGAATATACTCACCACAGCCAGAAATAATACTTTCTACAACTTAAACAAGTCTACCACTGCTCTAGATGCTGAGTATGTAACAGTAAACAAAATAGGCAACTTTCAGTAGTGTAAACAACATGTAAAAATGCTGATTGTATAGACTGTTGTGTCTCTTAGTAACTATGTATACAAATCAGTTATGGCTATGAACAAGGGCTTGATTAGAACATGGAAAAAGTTATGACTTAATTTTTTAAGAGCAATGGTTTCTAAAGAAAGCATGACAATAAGATGCTTACACATATCTAATTCCATGATAACAAAACTACCTATACTATCCAGCTGCATAATTGTGGACAGATCACAAAAATTCTCCAGATCCCGAATGTGCCCAATAAAATGGCAAGGTAAGAATATACAAGCTAATCCCAAAGTTCCTTTTAACTGTAAACTTCCAGGATTTTGAAGGATGTTGGCTAAAATAAGGCTCAACTTTTGTCACAATTGAGATACATGAACAGAGGTAAGCACATTCCACAGAAACTTAATATACCAGAAATTCCCTGTTCACACACACACACACACACAGACACACACACGCACACACACTGTGCATAGTTTCAGGGGTCCTGGATCCTATATTTCTATTCATGTGTCCCTAACAGTGCTACCAAAAAATGAGCACTAATAATTTCTCCCATCCCTGTATACACAGGCAGCAGCTCCCAATACAACATGGAATCTACTTCCCTTCCCCTTGAATACTGGCTGGCCCGTGATTTGCTCTATCAATGGAATGAAGCAGAAGTGCTGCTGTGCCAGTTCTGAGCCTTGCCCTCAAGAAACGTGGCTGCTTCCATTTTCACTCCTCAGATCTCACCATGGCTGGAGACAGATCCAGTCAACTGCCACAGTTTCAACCCATGAGTGAAGCCCTCTTGGGTGTTCAGCCCCAGCTGAGTTCCCAGTGGATTAAGCTACATGGAACCCCAGCAGACACCATATAGAGCAGAAGAACTGCCCAGCTGAGCACAGCCAAGCCCACAGAGCCATAGGAAATAATAAGCCATTATTTTTAAGTCACTAAAAATTTTGGGATGGTTGGTTACTCAACAGTAGGTAACTGATGATAACTGACTCTACTTTGTTCTTTGCTGTGTATAATCTGGACAAATATGCCCATAATTATCTTTTTAAAAATTAATTAACTTTTTTTTCTGGGACAGGGTCTCACTCTTGTTGCCCAGGCTGGAGTGCAGTGGTGTGAAAACAGCTCACTGCAGCCTTGACTTCCAGGCTCAGGTGATTCTCTCACTTCAGTCTCCAGAGTAGCTGGGACTACGGGTGTGCAGCACCACACCCAGCTAATTTTTTGTTATTTTTTTAGTAGAGATGGGGTTTCATCATGTTGCCCAGGATGGTCTGGAACTCCTGAGCTCAAGCAACCTGCCTGCCTCAGCCTCCCAAAGTGCTGGGATTGCAGGTCTGAGCCACGGTGCCTAGCTTTTTAAAATCTGTAATTTATTTTTTTAGAGACAGGGTCTTGCTCTGTCACCCAGGCTGAAATACAGAGGTGGAATCAAAGCTCACTCCAGCCTCTAACTCCTGGGCTCAAACTTCCTGCCTTGACCACCCAAGAAGCTATGATTACAGGTGCAGGCAACCATACCCAGATAACTTTATTCTTTAATTTCTTTTTTATTTTTAGATACAGCATCTTACTGTATTGCCCAGGCTAGTCTCAAACTCTTGGCCTCAAGCAATCCTTCCTACCTCAGCCTCCCAAAGTACTGGGATTACAAGCATAAGCCACTGCACCTGGCCTATTTTATCTTAAATTTTGAATGCTTTGAGGCCGGGCGCAGTGGCTCACGCCTGTAATCCCAGCACTTTGGGAGGCCGAGGTGGGTGGATTACCTGAGGTCAGGAGTTCGAGACCAGCCTGACCAACTTGGAGAAACCCCGTCTCTAAAAAAAAAATTTTTTTTGAATGCTTTGGTCTCCTGAACTTTTCTCCAAATAAATTCAATTGCTGCTAATATCATAAAGTTATCTGAAAAGTTAAATTTTCTGGCCAGGTGCAGTGGCTTACGCCTGTAATCCCAGCAATTTGGGAGGCCAAGGCGGGTGGACCACGAGGTTAAGAGTTTGAGACCAGCCTGGCCAATATAGTGAAATCCTGTCTCTACTAAAAATATAAAAATTAGCCAGGCATGGTGGTGCACGCCAGTAGTCCCAGCTACTTGGGAGGCTGAGGCAGGTAAACTGCTTGAACCTGGGAGGCAGAAGTTGTGGTGAGCCCAGATTGTGTCACTGCACTCCAGCCTGGGCAACACAGCAAGACTCCCTCCATCTCAAAAAAGGAAGTTAAATTTTCAAATAGGTAAGATGACAGTTATTAACACAAAGATTTAACAATATGCTTAGAAATAATATTTCTCCAAAAAATGAGATTATTGTCCCATTATTGATTGCTGGTGTGATCAGTGAACTTTGAGAGCCTAAATAAATATATATTTTAAAATTTATTATTATTTTTGAGAGGGGTCTTGCTCAGAGTTCAGGTTGGAGTGCAGTGGCCCAATCTCTGGTCACTACAAACCCTCCCAGGCCCAAATGATCCTCCTACCTCAGCCTCCCAAGTAGCTTGGACTACAGGCATACCAACACACCAACCTAATATATGTCTATTTATTAAAAGACAGAATCTCACTCTACCACCCAGGCTGGAGTGCAGTGGTGCAACCTTGGCTCAATGCAACCTCCACCTCCCGGGTTCAAGCAATCCTCCTGCCTCAGCCTCTCAAGTAGCTGGGATTACAGGTGCACGTCACCACATCCAGCTATATCTTTTTGGTAGAGACAGGGTTTCACCATGTTACCCAGGCTGGTCTCAAACTCCTGGACTCAAGTCATCTGTGCACCTCAGCCTCCCAAAGTGCTCAGATTATGGGCGTGAGCCACTACGCCTGGCCAGGAGTGTCTTTTTAAATAATCTTACATCTTTTAAGGCCCCAAAGTAAATATTTGGTTAGGTTAACATTTGACTATAAAATTACTTTTACTAATGTTTAATGTTTAAATGCTTTTGTTCTTAAAGTGTGCTAAACTCTTTGTTATGGCTACTATTACTAGGTCAAATCTCTCTGTGAGAAAAACATACTCAAATTTTTAAAAAATAACATACATGCAAAGACGCTTAAAAATGAATATAACATACAGAAGAATATAACATTCAAGAGCACCTAAAAATGCTTCTGTAATGGTGGCCAGGCACGGTGGCTCACGCCGGTAATCCCAGCACTTTGAAAGGAGGCCAAGGCCGATGGATCACCTGAGGTCAGAAGTTTGACACCAGCTTGACCAACGTGGTGAAACCGTGTCTCTTCTAAAAATACAAAATTAGCCAGGCATGGTGGGGCATGCCTGTAATCTCAACTACGTGGGAGGCTGAAGCAGGAGAATCACTTGAACCTGGGAGACAGAGGTTGCAGTAAGCCAAGATTGTGCCATTGCATTCTACCCTGGGCAACAAAAGTGAAACTCTGTCTCAAAAAAAAGCTTCTGTAATGGAGGGGAGAATCAACCTTTAACAGTATACATCCTGTTCAGTCCTAGTGTTTTCTAAAGCAGCGTTACTGGGCACCAACCAGCACACGTGTGTGTCGGCATGAACCTGTGTTTGCACACAGCATGCTGTTCTGAGCGTAGGAAACCAGCACTGCAGTGGGTTTCCCGGCCCCCTGCCTCCAACCCGGCAGGCACGCATCTGCTTTGGCAGGAAGCGCTTTGCTTCCATGGGGCTGTCCAACAGTATTCTGGATCTAAGGGGTCTGAGAGCCAAGCCCAATGTGAGGTTACACAAGAGCTGCACGAGGAAGGATTTTCTCTGTCTCCTTCCAAAACCTATACCCACCCAGACATTCCTATTTTTAAGGAGGACAGCAGGTACACTAAAATTTGGTTTGTATAAGTCACCAGGAAAATAAGTAATTATGCAAAATTCACAGTGGGAGTCATCGTGTGCCAGGCCATGAGCATGACACCAAGGGACAGAGACCAGTTCCAGCGTTATGAAGGCTTGGGGAAAGCAGCATAGCCAGGAAGTCCTCAGCAGACAGCACAGGAATGGGGTACTCCATGGGAAGGACCACATTGGTCCCGCAGAAGATGCAATTCTAGGAAAATTCTGGGAACCATCAGTCAAGAGGGCTTGGTGTCACGAGTGGGCAGAGGCCAATGTTTTTCCAACACGAAAGGCAACTGAACACTAAGTTAGAGAGATGCCCACTTTAAAATGTGGTCAGATGGAGGGCAGGGCTGGGGCTGGGGTAGGACTCAAAAGGAGGCTCAACAAACTGTATGGTGGACAGAAAAGACTGCATAGAGAAAATGGAGAGTGAAAATCATTTGCCCTGGACACGGTGTGGTGTGAGCCAGAGGGATGCTGGGACCAGAGCTGGCCTCTGGCCCTCCTGCTGGACAGGGCTCATGCTGGGCAGGGCTGCACTGACCCGGGTAGAAATGGGGCTTTCTCTGCCTTCCAAGGTAGTTCAGGTCCAGGGTCAAGAAAGGGACTGCCAAGTTCATCCGCAAGCTTCACTCTGAACTTTCAGTGTTTTTTCTGACAAGAAGAGTGGTAAGTTACGGGTTAAGACAAAGCCCTGTCTGCTGGACCTCTAGCAGCAGAATTAAGGAAGGAATTAACTGGGGGTTTAATTCACACTCTTGCTGGGAACACTACCTTAGCAGGAACCAGGTCTTCATAAAGGAAAGGAAAACCTGTAATCCCAGGACTTTGGGAAGCCAAGGCAGGAGGATCACTTGAGGCCAGGACTTGGAGGTTGCAGTGAGCTCTGATTGTGCCACTGCACTTCAGCCTGGGTGACAGAGTGAGATCCCTAAACTATTAAAAAAAAAAAGGAAGGGATTCAGTTTCTGCCTCAGCTTATGATGTGTGAGGGAGAAAAAAAAATCACAGCAAGCAAGGTGATGGGCCAGGGCCCAAGAGAGGCTGGGACAGCTGTCATTAGTGAGCAGAGGAAGAAGACCAGGCCCAAGACACACATGCAGCGTCCACAGGTGGCCTCCCCCCAGCCCTGGTTTCCAGCACCCCAGGTGCATATCCCTGAAAAAAGTGAGTGGACAGCCGGCTTGGCTCTAGGGAGACTTGTTGTGCCACCTAAGTTACGTACTATGATGAGACTGAGTTTATGAAGGACTGACTTGTGCCGTAACTAAGCATTCAAAGTGAGCCAAAAAGGAAGCCAGAGTCATCAGAGCTGAAGCATGAAGAACTTAAATGTGACTCTGGAGGAGCAGACTTCTGTTTGGGCTCCAAGCCACTCCTGGCCCCTAAAATTAAGTAGGCTAAATATGTGTGAAGATGCTGCTCTTCACTTCCAGACAAAGGCTGCCTGGAAAATTCTGCTCTTGTCTCCATCAAAAAGATCCACTTACTCGACAATAGCACATAGGCCTGCCTCACCACACACACCTGTCTCCAACTGTGGGGCTTTAGGAGAGTACCAGTGTGTGTTGGGGACTTTTTAAGAGAGTAGCTGTGCATATTTGGGACTCTGGGGCTCTCCGCGCCTCCCATGGCTTGCACTGCTGGGGACCGGCAGCCTGTGAGTACCCAGGGAAGGGGGGACAACATTTGGATGCAGACTGAACAGAGCTTGCTTTCCTGTGGTTATTTGTAAAATGCTGTCAAGTAGGTTGGAAGATCTGGCAAATTATAGCTTCACCCAAGGAGAAAGACAGTAATCTGCTACTTTCACAAAGTACCCTCAAAAGACTCACTGACAAGGTAATTTGGTAAAGTATACAAATATTTTAGTTATGAAGTATGGTAGAAAAAACTGAAATCCCCTGGTTATGCAGTTTTTATGTATTTTTCTGAATAAGTTACAGTATGACTTTGAAATAGATACATATTATGGTTTTTTTGTTTGTTTGTTTTTTTGAGACCGTCTCACTCCGTCACCAGGTGCCAGACTGGAGTGCAGTGGCGTGATCTCGGCTCACTGCAACCTCAGCCTCCCAGGTTCAAGCAATTTTCCTGCCTCAGCCTCCCAAGTAGCTGGGATTACAGGCACGCGCCACCACGCCCAGCTAATTTTTGTATTTTTAGTAGAGACAGGGTTTCACCATGTTGGCCAGGATGGTCTCGATCTCTTGACCTCATGATCCGCCCGCCTCGGCCTCCCAAAGTGCTGGGATTACAGGCGTGAGCCACCGCGCCCGGCCTATGGGTTTAATTTTTAAGTCATATTTCCAAAGGCTCAGAATCTCTGTTACAAGTTTCCATTTTCCAACAATGCTTTAAAATCCAACCATTTTGTTTAAAACTTGACAGTTACCATATCAGTTAGAATTTATTTTTTTATTCTATGTTTCTGGCAGTGGAATGTCAGGACAGGCATCATCCATACTGATGATAAACTAGCAGGCTTTTTCCTTCTAAAAGCTAAAAATTGTGTCTACAGACCACAGCCTGTTTTCCAGGAACTGAGATATAAGGAGGCTGAGCCAATAATCAGGTTTCTTCCAGTCAAAGCCAAGGATAAGAAAAGGGACAGTTGTAGTGATATTCTTTTTTTTTTTTTTGAGACAGAGTCTTGCTCTGTCGCTCCAGGCTGGAGTGCAGTGGCGCAATCTCGGCTCACTGGAGCCTCCACCTCCTGGGTTCAAGTGGTCCTCCTGCCTCAGCCTCCTGAGTAGCTGGGATTACAGGCGTGCATCATCACACCGACTAATTTTTGTATTTTTAGTAGACAGTTTTGCCATGTTGCCCAGACTGGTCTCAAACTCCTGACCTCAAGTGATCCACTAGCCTCAGCCTCCCAGAGTGCTGGGATTACAGGTGTGAGCCACTGTGCCCGGCTCTGACATCTGTTTTAAAAGGCCCACTCTTGCTCCACCATGTGAAGCCAGGTACAAGCAGAGAAGTGGGCGAGGAGCTGACAGGCCAGTGGGACACCACAGAGGTGCGATGGTGCTGGAGGTTGCATTGCCAGCTACCGTGGGACAGATACTAGGGTGCCGCATCCACGGGTGGGCGGCTCTCCAAGGACTCCTGCTGGGGTTCTCAGGAGGTGTCCCCTGCTCTCACAGGACCTCTTTGGCTCCTGCTGCTACAGACTACAGCCTGAGGGGGGTGGTCTCCTCAGTGGGGAGGGGTGGCACGCTGGGGGTGTTGGTAGAATGACTTCACACTGAGACACAAACAGTCAGGAACCATGCATGTGGTCCCTTCTTCTCCTAACAACTCTAAATGTAGGTATTTATGTTTCACCAAACCAGGAAACTGGGGCTCAGAGATGTAATCATTTCCCAAGTTCATACAGGCAGTGGTAAAGTCTGCATTCAAAACTTAAATAGTCACAAGAAGTCCAATGTCATCAGCAATCACAGAATTTCATTTTACAAAACAAGGGAGCATTTCACACCCATTAGATTGACAAATACTTTAAATGTCTGACGGCAGCAAGTGTTGGCAAAGTTAGAGAGAGACTGCATTTTGATAAACTGAGGGAAGGTGTGTAAATTGGTACAATCACATAGGAGAATACGTTGAACCTATCTAGTAAAGTAAAAGATGCTGAAATCCTACAACTAAGATTCCACTTCCACCCTCTAGGTAAGTTCCCCACCTATGCAAGACGAGACGGGAAGAATACTCAATGACCTTCTATCTGTAGTGGAAAACTGGAAACTATCTAAATACCCATCACCAGGAAAGTGGATAGATAAGCAGTGGTATAATTACACGGCACAACACAGTTCAGCAGTTACGACAAACCAGAGCCTCATCTATCAACATAAACAAATCGCAAAAACATAATGAATAAAAAAAGCGAGAGATCCAAGATGGCCGATTAACAACAGCTCAGTATTGTAGCTCCCAGTGAAAGCACAGAGAGCGAGTGGACGCCGCACTTTCAGACGAATTTTTCTTGCCCACAGACTGGGAGATTCCCGGCAGAGGAGCCACACGGGTCGCCAGCGTGGCTATTTTGCCGGCGCCCCGGCACGGTGCTTCTTGGTGCGGCATATACGGGACGGGGTGCCCTTTGAGTCCGGCTCGGCTGGTCCCATCCCCACAAGGAGAACAGCAATTGGAAGTGCTGAGGACTGAGAGTTTCACAGTAAGCACAGCTGAAGCGGGAAGGTCCAGCTGTGCGGGGAAGGGGTGTCCGCCAAAGGAAAACTAAGAAACAGAAAAAACTTCATCACTGGGCGGAGAGATCCCAGACGGCCGATTAACAACACTCAGGATTGTAGCTCCCAGTGAAAGCACAGAGAGCGAGTGGGCGCCACAATTTCAGACGAATTTCTGTGGCCCACAAACCGGGAGGTTCCCGGTGGAGGAGCCACATGTGTCGCCAGCACGACTCTTTTGGCCTGCGCAACTGCTTTGCCGGTGCCCCGGCGCGGCGCAGCACTTCTCAGTGTGGAGTATACGTGACTGGGCTCCCTTTGAGTCGGGCTCGGCTGGTCCCATCCCCACAAGGAGAACAGCAATTGGAAGCGCTGAGGACTGAGAGTTTCACAGTAAGCACAGCTGAACCCGGGAAGGCCAAGCTCTGCGGGGAAGGGGCGTCCGCCAAAGGAAAACTAAGAAACA